>PVIA01012177.1:0-39746 GCA_004024845.1 Tonatia bakeri
GTGTGGGGTTTTCTCTGGCTTCGCGGGCTCACAGGAGGCTGCGAGGGGAATGGGATTCCGGAGAGAAAGTGCCAGAAAAAAGGCAAAGAACCCCAGCGCTGCCCTGTCCTCAGGCGATCTGAGCCTTGTCCCTTCCGTGCCTCAGCGCTGCCCTGTCCTCAGGCGATCTGAGCCTTGTCCCTTGCGTGCCTGAGCCCTGGCCACCTCCGCTTGGTCCCCAGCAGCACTAAGGTGGACACTAAAGGACAACACTGATGGTAAGAATGAATAATAACTACAATGATTGAGGTGTGTGATTTGGCTACAACGGACGCCACAGAACGAACTAAACAGTCCTCTGGAAAATTATAATCCAAGTCATAACTTGTCTAGGACACACATTTCTAGTTGGGGACCTGCCTGTCCCTATCATTGGCACCAAAAAAATGTATCTCGGTGGTGGAAAAACTACATATTCCTGTACGCACAAAACCCAGTGGACAGTGATTAGTGGCATTGAGGGTGGGTGCAGTTGGTGCTGGTTTACAAAAACGTGTGAGAATGGCCCTGGGGAGGGGGTCTGGTGCTTGTTTTTATGTGTGACATTTAGTGGACTGTGGAGAGCCCAGAAAGGAAAGAAAATGCGAAATTCATGTGCACCGAATGATCTTGTGAAGATGGCAAGCACATACCCTTCATTTCGACGGGATGGATGGTGCTTTGTGGGCCCATATCCTGATTTCCTTAAGAGATAGTCACCTGATTCAGACGTGTCCTCCCTTGCTAAGAAAGCACTCTTCCACCCGCTTTCTGCATATACGCAATGATGTGACATGTGTAGTCTTGTCCAGGGAAACACACACTGAGGACTCTCCAGTCCTTGTCTCCAAAGGGCCCCCACTAGGGAGCATCCTGTAGCAGCCTCTCACCCACGTCTGAGTCCGGGCACAAGCGAAGACCAGACGTTGCCCCCCTGGAATCTTGGCATTCGCGTCTGTGAGGTCATGACCCTCAAATCACATGGTGGAGAACTTTCTGTCTTCCTCCAGAGGACAAGGAGGAGACATGTGTGAGCCAGAAGGTGATTTCCTGGAAACTCGCCCAATGAAAGGTGTTTTTCGGTCCTAGAATGGTGCATATCCACGCAGGAGCTCGCTATCCAAGACCCCCAGGGTACCCCCAAGAAGTCCTGGAGACCCAAGAACAAACAATTTAGTAGCAGCAGGAGGAAAACGGACAGCGTGCCCCAGTTTGGGAAGACTTTCAGGATGCTTTGCCACGTTCCAGGATGTTTGTTTTCGATGTTGCCAAAGTGTGGCTCATGACCTGGACCTGCGGGCTCATCCCACGCCACGCCGCAGCTCAGCAGTATAAAAGGCAAAGGTTCCGAGTCTCTGCAGCAGGCGCCCCCACCTGAGCATCTCCGACAGAGGGACCAACAAGAAGCCGAGAATGCAGGTCCGGCTGCTGGCGCTGGCGCTCGGTCTGGCTTGCGCTGACCTGTGTACGATTGACTACTCGAAGGTACCTGAGAGAAACCCGCGCGTGTGTGCGTCTGTGTTTCCCTGTGTCTGTCTTTTTTGGAGTCACCATATGTGTGTCCAGTTTCTAGGGACATAAGCCTAGCCACCTCCCTCCCATGCAGAATTGCCCCCTTAATCAGCTCTCTGTCTACGCTTCCTCTGCGGATAGTGGCTCTACCCTGTCGGCAGAGCCCACAAAGTGACCTGTCACACATTCCAGGTGTGTCTGTGACACAGAAGGAGCTTCCACTAAAGACCCGCTGAGCAGTGGCTTTGCCCCGGGGAGTGGAACTTAATCTACCTCTGGGATCCCTCGATTTCCTGTTTGTGTCTCCTGTGCTGGGTGGCGGCCAGGCTATTTTATAAATTCTGTCTCCTTTGGTAAAGAGAGATGTTTGTTGTGATTATGAACCAGACGTGAGAAAGTGTCGACGAACCGAGTCGGAGAAAATGTTTTACAGGTTTGACGACAGCTTCTGAGGGGGCTTTGCTTTTAGTTTCCAGGAGAATGGAAGACCCTTTATATGGCCTCCAGTGACCCGGCGAAGATAAGTGAGAATGGCCCATTGAGGATGTTTTTCCGTAATTTTAATTTTGACTCGGAACTTGTGGGTTACACTATGGATTTTGCTGTCACGTAAGTAGCAATGGCAATGGACAAAACCCGGTGTAAATGCCGAGCCTGAAAGAGGGTCTGACTTCCTTACCGGCAGTGAAATATCTGCGTAGTGCTCCAGAGTGGTGCTGAGCTGTGCACGTACCAGGGGCTTTGTGGTTGTCCCCTGGGATCTAGAATAACCCTCTAGACATAAGCACCCACGGGAGTGCCACCAGGAATCATCTCATGAAAGAAAGAGGAACAAAAGCATCCACAGGGCTGTGGAGTTCTCCAACCCTACGGTGCCCGGCATGAGCCTGAATGGTTGGTGCAGAAATTGGAACTGATGGTTTCCACAAAGGGAACTGTGGTCCGGAGCAGTGCCAGCAGGCGGGTCCCACATGATCTCCACCCTGAGGCACCTATTTCAATCTCTAATGAATTACGGAATTCATTAACGCCCTCATGGCTCTGAGGGTTGTTGGTGGAGAGCTGGGTCAGAACACTGCTGGCATGTGGTTAAGAAAAAGAAAAGGAGGGCATAAAGACGGTTTCCTTTTAGCCTTCAAAGGCCAAAAAGAGTCAGTAGGAGGAAGGAACATACGAGGAACGATGCTGTGTGTGAAACTCTGTAATAATGGTGTAGACAATGTGAAAATTACCGTCCTCACACAGGAAATGAGGGCAGTCCTGTGAGTCTGAGAAGTGATGGGGAGGACCTGACGGGAAGGGTGTGACAGGTTGAAGATGAACTTGCAGGGGGAATGGGGATCTCAGAGAAAGAAGTAGGGGGAGCGGGAACTACCCACCCCCCTAGTCAGTGGCAACCACGAGCGCAAAATCCCGTTGGGAAAATGAGGAGCGAGGCCAGGGACCCAGGCGTCGGGTGTGGGGAGGGAGCTGTGCACGCAGATGGCAGCAGAAAGAATTGGGCTGAGTTTCAAGATCTCCTGCGTCCAAGTATTGGTTTTAAGTGTCCCTAACTAGATAGGGACATCTCCTCAAATACAAAGGAGACATCCGGCCCTACTTTCCCTTGGCGCTTTTCCAGGAACTCGTGATCTATCAGGCAAACAAAGACTTGATTTTCAAATCTAATTGTTCATTGCAATTTGATGATGTGTGTCAAGGGAGGGGCCTTCAAAACCAGTAAAAAAATATTAGGGATTACACATGTCCTCTGTGTCTCTTTCCTGTCTCTCTCAGAAACACCAGACACACTGACATTGTACTGCTAAATGAGTGACACTTATAATCGCTTGTTAGTCATTTTGCCAGAAAGGATCATTACGGATGCACCAAAATTTAAGGGTAACAGGGAGAATTCTAAGTAAATGAACAGAAGAAATCATTGAAATCCAAGAAACACAGGGTATCCAGAAACATCAAGTTGTACGGAGAGACCTGTTCCCTATAAGATGAAATATTCGCGTTGTTGGTGGAAATTATGCTTTTTTATGCATTACGGTTCTTCATATCCATACATAAATGCATTGGGGAGAATGGTCAACTTGAAATTAAAAAAATTTCCCTACAAAAGTAAAGAGGAAATTCACAAGGGGCAACAATAGGAAGAAACAGATTTCAGTGAAATATTTCTACCTTTGCCACCACCCTGACAAACGGAAGTTGAGAGGAAAGGCCTGGAGGTATTGAAAGACAGCTGCTACCCTATTAGGAACTGGGAAGGAATTCGAACTGAATTGAAGAGGGGTGATTTTTCCCCGAACAAGAGTTCAGCCCAAATTTAAAAAGCAGAAATACAACTAGACTAAACGAGGTTCATTTCTGCAGATACAAGTGGAATCCCTTGGGCGGTAACTGTGTCCTAGGTGGTAGGTGCTGTCCCTTCGGAGGTCCTCTCCGATCCCAAGTGCAGACGGTGACATCCTTGTCACCTCATCGCCATTGAGTTGGGATGACATATTCCTTGTCTCTTCAGTGTCATATGGACTGCAGGCCCTGAAGGGCACCTGACCCAGGGACGTGGGAGGGGGCTCCAGCGAAAATGCAATGCAGGCAGGAGTTTTTTATTATTCTCAATGACCTAACGTGAGGATCTTGTCCTTTCAAGTGTTGACGGAGAATGCCAGACACTGTCACTCTCTGGGAGGAGGGTACAAGGCCATTACTTCTCTGCTGAATGTAAGTACTGCTGCCTTATTGCTAGAAGAGTTTTCGGATTGAGATGTTGCTCTCTGTGTGTTCTAATACCTTCCAAAATCTGAATTCAAGACCTGCAATCATCAGGAGTCCCACAGCTACCTCATATTTTAATTTCATCCTGCACAAAGGTTCACCTGATATTGCCACGAAGGTCCCTTCCGATTTAGACTATTCCTCGGTAGGTGAATCAGATCACACTCTGGAAATGTTTGCTTTATAAGCCTGTCAACACGTGTGATTGTCTCACGATAATTCTAAAGGACCTGAGGAAGTCAAATCCAATAGGCTACTCAGAACTGTATCTATCCATGTCATTTTGCATTTTGGTCATTTTGATTTAGTGAAAACTCAAACAGGGCGTATGATTTGAAACACCCAGAACTCTTGCCCACGACCAAAGTGTTTGTTCTGAGCAATGGGCAGTTTTGTTAGGATATGTTCCTCTTAAATTATTTTTGATCGTCCTAACGAACGTTCCTGATTCTCAGAGGCCCGACGACAGTTGGCGTACGCCCACAATTGCACCATTTTACCAACGGTAGATTGGTTTCCATGCCAAGGAAGAACCAATCCTGTCTCTGGGATAGGAGCAGGGCAAGGAGTTTTTAATCTTCTGTTTCATCATATGCATGTGACCACAGCCTGATGTTGTCTACAGGATTCTTGGCTTCAGTAGAACAAGGGTTGTGCAAAACATTTTAGGAAGACTAGAAAACGGGACGTGTTATACTGTGTAAATGGTGCAATTAAAAAATGGTCTTCCCTACTTTTTTAACACGTGACACTCAATTTTAACTTTGAATGTGTCCTTGGGGCTAGAGATCAATGTATAAAGAATTGTGCCCTGGATGCTGTGGCTCCGTGGGTGAGTGCCGGTCTGGGAATCAATGGGTCACGGGTTTGAGTCCTAGTCCAGGGCACTTGACTGGGTTGCAGGTTGGATCCCCAGTAGGGGGCGCACAAGAGGCAACCATACACTGATGTTTAAAAAAAAAAACCAAAAAACTATAACCAATATGTTACAAAAGCTTTGCTAAAATAAGTTATGTTACATTAAGGCAACCGTACGTAACCCTCCATCTACCTGTCCTCTGTGTCCCACAGACGCAGGAAAAAATGTTTATCAGCCTGTCTACATCTCGGACATGTCCATGGTGGGGTACGACATCAACGTGGATGAAAACGGTCGCGTCACCCTAATAACGTCCATGCTGGGTACGTGTCACCTCCTTTGTCATGGTCACGGAACATTCCTCCTGTGGGTATTTATCCTCACAAAATCCATTCGCCCTGGCATTATTCATCATCGCTGGGAGGACTTTATCGTCGCCAAGGGAAGGGACAAGGAACCTCGTCTATAAAGAAGCGGGAAAGAAGGCCTACGGAGGGGTAACTTTCCAATCGTCAGGCCCTTGGTGCTCTGGAAGCTCCCACCTCATTTCCCGTGTGTGTTCTGGCCAGAACAAGGCAGACCTGTCAGAAAGAGAGAGTCCGGGGAGCAGGTGGGGGTGCTAGATGAAGGGGCCCCGAATTCCTGGCGCTTCTGGTTGTCTCTGGAGTCCCCAGCTGGCGCGGGAGTGGGCGTAGTGACCTCACTCGCCTGGGTTGGACTGTGCTTCTGGGCCTGAGGGAGGCGGCTGAGGGTGTCAGGGGCTCCGTGGGACCTCTGGAACTGTCGCACGTTACCCCGTGAAGGAGTCGTTTCCGTTCATCTGTCTCGCCCGTGGATTCAGAAGTTCTCAGCGTTTCTAACGAGCCACCGTCTGCTTCCTTGTGTGGTCTGACTTTCAGGCAGAGGAAACCAAGTGGAAGGGCTAGGTCTCGCAAGATTCAAGGAGCTAACTCTGCAAATGAATATTCCGGAAGCAAATATTGTGGATTTAGCCGATTTAGGTAATGTGACTACCTTTCCTCCCGAATACCTCATTTCACTGGTGCGGAAAAACCTCTTGAAAAACATATTGATTTGTCTCCAATTCCTTCTTCTTCAAGCCGTCTTTTCTCAAATAGCTTATTTTAATGAAATAAATGAGCAGCCCTTGGTAATTTTGTGGCACGGCACTGACGGGCTGCCCTTTTATTTTCTGTCCTTTCACTTTTCTCTTCAGACGCCTGCCCGTAGAACCAATGGAGACGGAGGCTAGGATTCTCGCAGGTGGTGAGTACGGAGGAGCTTTTGTTAATGCCGTTCTCTCAAATACTTTAATCACTACACCTCTGACTTCACGTGAGCTGAGTGCTTCCATGACTACGTTTCACCCCAGCCAGGAAATTAGGTCACGGGGTGACTTTTTCCTGTTGCCTTACCAATGCTGTTCCTTCAGAGCCCTATGAAAATGGCAAATTGGGCAGGTCGATTAGTGCCGATTGAGTTGTGTCCACAAAACCATTGACGTAGGAGATTCGTGCAGAAAAGTGGGTCTTGAGGGAGACGCAGGGACTCCCAGCAGATGGTCCTAAAGATGGAAAAGCATGAGTCTTCCCGTCCGTCTTGACTCCATGGTCTGCCTGTGGACATCAGTCCTCCAGGGGAACCGGACTGAGGGGCAACCGTCAGCTCCTGCAAACACAAAGTGTCCTTTGGCTAATCCACGTGGCAGCTTTTCCAGCCACACTGCCTGACCTGTGGTGGCGCTTCCGCAGGTGATTTGTTTAAAGTAGGATTTTTCAAATCGTTCTAAAGTGACATCGCTTCTGAGGTTCCATAGGTCCAAGCTAATAGGTGGGTGTTTTTTTTGTTGTTTGTTTGGAAGCCAGAGAAACTGGAGGGAGTGGAGGACAGAAGTGTGGCTCAGTTGGAGACGCTGAAAATCTCTTTGAGAAAGATTGTCTCCTGAACGTGCATCTTGGGATTATGAAACTCCCAAGCGGGAAAGTCCCACCACGCGTCCATTCTGGAGAAATTCCAAATGCATGCTCCCATATCACGGAGAAGGAGAGGGCCCAGGGCCAGCTGGGATGGATCCACAGGTTTCAGGGGGATCAAGTCAACTAACCTTGGTTCCTGCTTTCCTCTCCCACAGACTATGTCCTGAGAACTGGACACAGCTTCTCCGTGGGACCTAATCAGCAGAAGGGAGAACTCACCCCTCTTTCCTGCCCAGCATCCTCTGTCCCTCCTCCTAACGCCCTCTCTGTCCTCCTGGGCTCGTGTGGTGTCCCCGCATTTCTGAATGTTCAAATAAACTGATTTAAGACCCAACGTGCCTAGGTGCTTAACTTCAAAAACACACAAATGTCCGTTCTAGACAGAGCTATGTAGAAGAAAAATGTGTCTTCCATATGCTCAGGGCCACATACTTGTCAAGTGTGTGGAGGGGAGTAGAGAGGCATCCCACAGGTGGGATGGAGGGAAAGGGCTGTGGATGATTTTCCTGTTGTTCAGTGAGGTCCTTGGTCAGGGAAGAACTAGTAGACAATGAAATGTATTTCTTCGATGTTTCAAAATGACCCCATTTGCATGTGTAGCCACTACTGTAAAATTTCTACAAAGAGAAAGGACTTATTCAAGTGATGCGTGTTCAGGCATCTTGAGAGGGGCAAGCATCCTGACCTTACAAAACGCTCTGTGGGTTCCGTTGTCTTCTTCCCACATGTGATCCCTGGGATACTCATCTAATGTGCCCTTCCAGCTATTGTCACAGCTTTCCTCAAAACCCAAGTCTGTGGAAATAGCGTGTCCTTCGGAAACACAACCCACAGAACACCCCATTGCCCTACCTTGCTCCTTTTTTTTATTCCATCCTGGAACCTAGAATCAGGCGGTAGAGTTGGCAGCTCCTGGTCAGCTGGCTTGTGTTCTGTCCCTTTTACTGGACGATAACCCTCCTGGACCGTGAACTGAAGTGCATCTTGCCTTCTGGGTTTTGAGTCTTGGGCTGTTGTTGACATGTGACACGCACTGCATCTGTGTTTATCGAATGTGGACCAAGAACTGGACAGTAGGGATCTTGCAGGAGACACGTTTGAGATGGACACTTGGGTAAGACTTTATAGTATAGGATGCATATTGGATAAAAGCTTTTGGTATGTTGGTATAAGACCCCAGGGGACTCCAAACAGGACAAGCTGTGGAAGGACATACGTGCCCTTCCCCTGAAAGGAGTGATTTCAGGATTTCAAGTGTGAGCGTACCTGCCAGGGGCCTGTGAGACATGCAGAGAGTTCAGGAGCCACTCTAGACCGGCATTGTCATCGAATGTCTCCAGTCTCACCTTGGAGAGAATTTCTGCAGGATCCGATCTCAAAAGGTAGTCCTGGGAGGAGTGATCTCATCTTCGATCGTGAGAGAAGGACCTTGGATCTGGGTCCAACACGTAGCACGGATGATATCTTAAGGTTACAAACTGTCCCCGTGGGAAAGCGAGTACAAATACATAATTCTGTAATTCTCTCTAAAAGCATTGGCGTTGGTATTTCCACTCCTATACAGACTGGGAACACTTTGTGCTGTTAGCCCTGATTTGTGGAAGACCAGTGTTAGCATGCCTCGGGAAACTCAAGGTTTGCGCTGAATAAATATTTTCTGGGATGAGGCTAACTGATCCACTTTTGAGGTCAAAGCTTCCACACACATTAGCTCTCTACTCCCACAAACCAAAGACACTTAATTACAAAATATCCCATTTAAACATGTTCCACTGTCAGCCAGCAAACGTTTCCTTCCGCACTCAATTTTGTTCCCCAACCCTTAACTGCTTGTCTAGTTCAAGGGCAAATGAGAGTCTGTCCACAATTTAGTGCCTTCATTGCCCAGACAGAAAGCAATTCAACAATTCAATTAATGAAAAGCCCCCAACTCTATAATCCTTTGAGCAGCCTTTTGGTAAGAAGTGTAAAAGAAGCCGACAAGCTCGTTTTATTTTCCTTTTGCAATTTATTATCCCCAGGGTGAACCATCTCTTTCCAGGGTCCCAGCGAAGAGAAAACCAACCACAAAAATAAGAGGAAAGTAGACATCTGGCATTAAAACATTAACATGCTTGTTCTCTTTCCCTGGGTGCAAATTTTTAATATATCCTAACTGAAGTCATCCCACAGTATAATTATTTTAAACGATGGAAATAAAAAGGAATAAACTTGTTGAAAAGCATCTACATGGGAACGTGAAAACTGGCTTTTGTGGGTCCTGATTTGTTCTCTCTCTTTGTCACACTGAGGGCTGCGTCTCATCCATTTTTGACTGTGAAACATCAACGTTGTCTTTTGAATTTAATATCAAATTTCCTTTCTACTTCACTTTTACTCTGTAAGCAATGGAGGAATAGGCGAGAGGAATGAAGTCCACACGAAGAAGCCAATTACAAACGGCAGATACCCAGGAAGTCAGTATTTATCTTGACTTTGGAGCATCCATCCTTAAACAGTTCAGTTAATACTCTTCTGTGTCAATAGTGTCCCTTTTTTTTTTGGCCCATTTACCCATCTTTTACCGCGTACAATGCACACACACGTTTTTGGCCCAAGTTCTCTGGGAAAAAAATCTTTTGTTTTAATTATTTAATTCAATATTTTTCAACTATTTATATTCACAAACCATTGTGAACAACGGAGACCAATCTTCCTGTAGTCGAACATTATCAGGGACCTACAACAGTTTAGTTGTTTATTACATTGCTGAAGATATAGATTAAACAGGTATAGATAAGTGTAGATGTCAGATATATGAATATACAGATATATATATATATATATATATATATATATATATATATAGCCAGAGCAAAAGATATCTAAAGGAGGGTTTGTAGAGATCTAGCCTGAATGATTTCACTTCTACCCGTATCAAAACGCACACCATCTAGACACAGTTGGAGAGAAGCGATGGTAAGAATTCTCCAGTGCTGTTTTTCTGTAGGAAAGCAGAGCGGTGGAGGTCATATTTAAGAAGCATTTGAACTTGGAAGGCAGTCGCCATGACATTGAGAGCCGGGATCGATCTGAAAGTGGAGAAACTGAGACTTGGGGGTCCATCAAAAGTCGTCAACGAAGGAGTGCGTAGGTGATATATTAATCAATGCAGGTGTGAAACAGATAGTAAAGTTATGAGCTGCGAAATACATAAAGTTATAAAGCAAGCTTTCTTCTATCACCTTAATTTAAATACATCAAATGAATACTAAAACACAACAGTGGCAGTATTCCGATTCAGCCTGACGCCACCCCTGACGGAAATTTAGGGGTCCAGACGATGGGACCCACCCTTTGCAAAGCCAAGAGATTCTCCAGTCCTATTACATGCATGAGTTAAATACGGACTGAACAATTGCAGAAAATGTCCTGTCTTTTGGAAATCTTGAGAGGGTGTTTCTCCAAAACAGCGTGTGGCTCACATCTGTGAGCTCCTGGACTTATTCTTTGCGGCTTAACAAGATGCATGGAAACCAACCTCTGTCAGCAGAGCCCAGTTACACAGTCAGTGACATCCTGACGCTATTTGTTTCTCGCCGACCGAGAAGTGCAAAGAAACTCCTCTCTGAGCGTGCTCAGATGCATGAGGACAAACTTTGAACCGAAGAGCTAAGTCCCTTTGCAGTTGAATGGCATGGGGCAAATGCCGTTTAAAGAACGCTGCATTGTGAAGCCATCAGAAGACTTTAATCAGGCCTTTCTAGCAGTGAGAAGGAGTGGTTTTCTCCAGCCCAATTCCTCGAATGTTGCATCTGGTGCTCAAGACATCGATCAAAATGATTGATTCCGAGTTGGGTGCTCTATGACCATTCTAGACTTAAGATTTCTTAAGGCGTGTTTAGACGTGTGGCTGGGAAGTGTGGGTATGCGTTACGTTGATGTGGGTTCATTCTTCCTTCCGTACAATATTGGATCCGCTCTCTCTCACGAACCGTGAGTTGTGTGGGGCATACAAAGTACGTCAAATGCAGTCCATGTAAAGTGGAGAACATTCCTAATGAAAGGAAAATAGCTAGCTCCTGACGACTGCACACCAAGAAGGAGATATTTATGAAATTTACTTCCAAGAAATGAAACATCAAGCATTCACTGTTAATATTTAATATTTATAGAGATGTAAATTCTTGGAGATTGCTCAGGTTGATTAGCGTCGTGTGAGTATGCAAAAAGCACAGACATAATTGTGGTTTAAATTAGAAGATAAGGCACCTACGTTGGCTACGCCGCGATGATTTTTCTTTGATTAGACTAATTTCAGGAGTAGCGGTTCAGGTTAATTGGGAGGAATCTGCATACATCGTTGCCTTCAATAAAAATCCAAATTTATCCTCACAAAGCAAGTATAATGTCAGTAATTTCCAGTGCCTCAATTAGCTACACTTATTCCAGCTCCTTTTCCTGATCAGTGCAAATGAGATAATTCAGGTGACACGTATTTTATTTTATTTTTTTTCTTACTGTCACGTGGCAAGGTTGGGTACATGATCGATGCTACTCTTGGGTAACGGTGAGACGTCGAGTAGGATCCGCAGCCCCCAATGAACACTTCACGTTTGGGAGTATGGTGGGCAGCGTCCGCCTGTGCGGTGATTGACATCCCAGTCGACCTGCATGGAGAAAGCATGAAACTGCGTGCAAACAGCATGCAATCACTTTCCCTGCGGGGGCTTCCTCAGCACGCACTGTTTTCACTGTTGCACGTGTGTGCCCTTGTGTGACCCCAAGGTGCAAGGCAGCATGTGGTGAGTGGGAACCAAGGAATGAACCAACAGAAGCCCTGTAGGAGCTTCTCCACGGGTTTCACAGAACCTTGTCCCGCAGCAGGTACGTGAAGAGGACCGTGGGATAAACATGCTACAGAAACGACCCATTCCACAACCCGTCCTCAGTGAGTTAGGGTGCTTTCAGGCAAGAAGGCTCAAAGCACATCAAAAAACCACGTCTGCTGACAGTCACAGCCGGAACCTGTGTTTCGCAGGTCTTTTCGGTTCCCAGACACGAATTTCTTTTTTTTTCAGGCAACGCTGAGGAAGCTCCGAAAACATTTTGAGAAACATCCCTTTCATATATCGAGTTTTCTGAAGTTAGAGTTTGAGTCCGTGAGTTAAGCCCAAGGAGATTCGGCTGGCTGGATTTTCATTCTGCACAATTACATTTCAACGCCATACGGTGAGAGTCTTCCTATCAAATGTTGTTAAACATCAGATTATTTTACAAGTTCTCAGGAGGGAGGAACAGCGGACATAAGCCTGTGGCATAATGTGTACGTCGGGGTGAATCCCAATTTCAGACACCTAGGTAGCTCATTAACAAGACACGAGGCACTTATTTTTCCAGTGTAGAATCTACATGGGTTTTACGTAGATTCTTAAGAGTGTATGTGTGTGTGAGAAAACACGCATGTACATGCACCCACCTGGGGTGGGGCAAAAGAAGCTTTACGGTTGGATGGAAAGAATACACTACTTAATAAATAATAAAATAAGAATAAACCCTGCCTTTCATGAGCTCACAACTGTAAACCTACTTTTGCTCCAGCCCGTGTATCAGAGAGGAAAAAACCGTCAGGAAATTCACAGAAATAGTTTTTCTCCTACAGCCCTGCGTTGAAATCTTGTCTAAATTCGTGCTCATGTCTTGTGCTTGGATGACAAAAGACAGCTTGGTAAAATAGGAACCAGAGCCCCTTTTGTGGCAGATTTACAAAATCGGGATATTCCCTAACATGTTTTCAGTCATTGGTTGGTAGCATGGGCTGACATGGATACCGTCCCCAGCCCAAATTTCAGATTTTGGGAATCCTATCCCCTAGGCCATTTCTGAACTTGGAGAAAAGTCTTTAAGGAGGTGGTACATGTAAAATGGGGTCCCTAGGGTGGCCCTGATCCCACAGGACTGGGGTCCTTGTAAGCAGAGGAGCTGGGGACACAGACACACCCAGAGGGATGCCCGTGTGAGGACACAGGGGGAAGACGGCCGTCCACACGCCCAGGAGAGAGGCCTCGGGGGGAGACAGCCATGCCCACCCCTGGGTGTCAGACTCCAGCCTCCGGGGGCAGGAGAAGAAATGTCTGTTGTTTCGGGCACCCCGTCTAGGGTACTGTGTTACGGCAGACGTCTGCCTGTCTCCACACCACTGCAGTCCGAATCAGAGGCTGACCGACCCTTCAGCCTCCTACAGGTAAACTCTTGTGCTGACAAGGGCTTGTTGGCTCTTGAAAGTGATTGCGGATGACAGGGAACAAGGTAACCACCAATTTTACATTCTAGCAGCCCGCCTCTCACATCGTGCGTGAAACAGCTTCTAGGCGACGGCTGAGTGGTTCCCCACGGGAAACCGGCGTGGGTCACTGGCGCGTTTTTGAGTGACTTAAGGCTGGCAGCCAGCAGAAGTTCATGCCGCCACAAAATAAAACCAACATTCATTAGCGTTCCTTAGGATCCACACTTATTCTTTGGTTATGAAGAAATGTAATCAAATGACAGAACCACTGACAAGCAATTAGTTACAAACGTCGAGTTTCCCACATAGGTCGCCCAGAAGCAGATTGGTGGTTCTTTGGTTCCTAATGTCCAGGCATTTATTTGGGTAAATAGAGCATTTGGATGTTGTCGAAAAATAAATCTACGTGTTAGGGAAAATGGTTGGTGTGTTCAGTAACGTTCTCACGGGTCAGTTTTAATCACTCATCAGCACCAGGGAATCTAATCAATTGATACAGCCTGTGGAGTGTCTACCCTTCTTGCTAAGCAGGGAGAAAAACAGGCAAGCTACCGCCAGGTGGAATCAAGAGACAGAAAGTTAGGAGACAGGGACTGTGCCCGATCTTCCTGTCGGGACTTCTATGGCCGGAGACCTGCACCCTGCTTCGGGGACGTCCGATTGCTGTCCGTGTCCCAGGAAAGTGAGGGTAGATTATCATTGGCTTCCCAGCATCTTCGGTTCTTTCTTTCTGCTCTCCCCGATTTCTTTTCGTTTCACCCTAACACCGATGAAAGCCTCGAAGTGGAGTCAGGGGAATGAAAAGAGAATGAAGGCTGAAATGGAATACACATTGGAAAAAATATAAGGAGATACATGGTCTGTCTCTCTGCTATGGATTTTAGAGTCTGTCGGTGTTCCAGCTGGAACCAGAGCATGCTGCCTAAAATAATAAATTTTGTGCGTGCATTTGGTTCTTCGGTGACTCAGGGTTCGGTCTTCAAGGGGGCCCTCCCCCCACAGCTGGGCGTCCGAGCAGAAGAGCGTGCCTCCACGCCAGTGCAGACATGGCAAGGCGTCCAGAGATGCCTTCGGACCAAACAGCTCACCGTGGTTTCGCAGTCGTTCTCCTGTCTGGAGCACTTGGAAGCTCTGATTGGCTGGGGAACATAGCTCATGAAAAGGTACCCCCCCCCAAAAGAAAAAAAGCAAAAACAAAGTTTACAAACAGATGGCAGCTCTGGCTTATGTTCCCGATCACATATTTTTTCCTACCTTTTCCCTGAAGAACTCACTGACCCAACAGCGAAAAGAGACTGTCTCGGACAAGTCTTGATCCAGGCCCTCAAGCTGCAGGCTGCCCGTGTTGTAGCTTTCCTCCTGTCGTACATGTCCCTGAACTTGGGACCGGCTGTGTTGTTGGCCACCCCAGCTACATAAGTCAATCCCATATATATATATGTATATATATGGAATTATACACACACACATATATATTCCATGTGTGTGTATATATATATACATATATATACATATATATATATATATATAATCTTCTATTGGTTCAAACCCTCGCTCTTTCATCCACCAATACATATCTACGTATCTATGCTGTATAAATGTATATATACATATTTGATCAATATCTCTATGCACATAATGTACACGTCTCTTTATAGGTCATATATACACAAATACATATGAACATTAAATGACTGATCAATCGTGTTTAACAGCAGAATCAGACAAGTACTAACAGGTGTCTATTCTGTAAGTCTAATCCAGTATCTCACAAATGCACCGTTATCCAGAAAACCCATTTATTCCAACACTCTTTCATTAAGAAATAACACACACCTGGTGTGTAGAACATCATCAGACACATAACTGCAGCTATAATGAAGAAAACACGGGCAGCGCCCTCCAGCATCCCATATTTTTGCGTAGAGGAGTGTGATCAGGCAATTATGAAATCAGCCAGAAAAACCAAACACAAATAGGATTGTAAATTACCCATTTTAGCCCTGAATCTTAATAGTCTTTCTCCACAGCGGTGAAGGGGAGGTGCTTTCTATCTGGCACACCATTTCCCTGTTGTGGTGCTTTTCGACCTGTCTGATTTGAAGCTGAAAAGCAACTGGGGGCGCACTGTAATGTGACCCCCGGCAGAATATGTAAGTGGCAATATCTACAGGGCAGAACGTTCCCATGAGGTCAGAGCACACCTGGGTTTTAAAGAGTGGTGCTCGCCCACTTCAAGAGCTGGGGAGAAAACGGTAAGCATGGGACAGAGGAGGGGGGGTGCAGCGTGCTAAGGCTCACTGTAAAAATATTTAAATTAAACCACATTTATTTTTAAATGCAGAGGGACGAGAGGGCGAGATATAGGGAATCGTAGGCAAGAAGGGGAAGGTGACGTTAAGACTTTTATAAAGGTTCCCAGATTTTTAAGGGAAAAGTAAGGGTGTGCATTACACATGGGTCGTACTAATTCTGTATCTCTATAAATGTTTTTTAATTCCTTTATTTACACTTATTCATTAAAAGTGTAACTGTACTAAGCAATAGCGATATCTGTAGGCAAAATAATATCCTGGAATATGATCATCGGTTTGTTTCTAAATAGAAATAAATGAAAAACGGAAGTAAAAAATTAAAACGAAAGATTTTTTCCCCTGAAAATTTGGGCCAAACGTGACTGTACATTACTCACAGCAGATACAGATTTCTTAGTTTCCAACGAACCAACAACTTCTCCCGATGAAATTCGTGATATGCCACAAAGCCTGCACATTCCATCGTTTTTATAAGAAACAAACAAGGAATGAGCACAAATCCTTATTTTTTTAAAGTGTTTCTCCCTCCGGAGTTGTTAGGAGAATCATAACAAAGAACAGAGGCCTTCCGAGGTCTTTTACATAAGGACCGTTTCAAGATAATCTTGATATTTAAAAACACAAATATAAGCCTCCCTTTTTTTTTTTTTGCTATGAGATTGTAATATTTATTTTAATATTAAAAGTGGCTTTCCAGCCCTGGCCAGTGTGGCTCCGTTGGCTGGGCATCGCTCTGTAATGGAAGGGTTGCGGGTTCTATTCCCAGTCAGGGCACACAGCTAGGTTGCAGGTTCGATCCCTGCTTGGGCTGCACATGGGAGGCAACCAGTCAATGTTTCTCTTTCATATTGATGCTTCTCTCTCTCTCTCCCTTCCTCTCTCTCTAAAACCTATGGAAAGTATCTTTAGGTGACAATAAAATAAATTTTAAAACACATGTCTTTCTACTCAAAGGTAAGATACTTTTTACCATAAAGTTGTTATTTTCATATATTTAAGATTATTTAAATGAAGCCAAATACAATTAGAACCACCATTTACAATTCACGTTTACTCTCAATTTTATATGGGAATTCATTCTGTAAAAGGTGGGTCTTTAAAACTTTTGAGGGCTTTACATGTAAGTATGTGTGTATATATATATATATATATATATATGTATGTATACAGACTATATACATTCTGTGCAATATACTTACATAATTTGTAGGCTATATATATATATATATATATATATGGGCTTGGCTTTGACACATGCAGCCCCATGCATGTTACCTCTGCGTTTGCTTTTAAAGGGATTTTTTTGTACAGAAAGTGGGCCCAGTGTGAGGGGGTTCTGGGGATGCCTCTGTCTGCTCGGGAGATTTCTGCATTTCGGCAAGGCAAACTCCCATCTGGTGGTCCCTGATAAGAAAAAAGGAAGAGTCTACACATTCCAGCGTCCTTTTCCTGAGCCCAGGGGCCATTCCTGTCGCTGGGACAAAGAGTCCCCAGCGAGAGTGACTGACCCATGACAGGAGGGAACCCAGAACTGCAAACTGCACTGGGGGAGCTCCCGGCGGTCTCCCTGCCCCCAGCCCTCAGCGCTAATCCCCTGCCCTGTGGGAGTCCAATTCTCCCCGCGTCCCCCCCCACCCGGGGGACAAAGGGACCATTACCAGCTTTCAGTGCCCCTTCTTTACCTCGGCCCCTTGCTCTCTCCTTCCCTCCCTCTCCCGCATTCAATCTCAGACCTGGGGGCGGCGGGAAGGAAATGATCTTTAGGTTTTGTGTTCCTTTCAGAACATGATCAAAGCCCATTAACTGGCTTTTGTCCGTCCTGCCGCTCCCGAGGTGATAGATTCATCCAGAACACCCTCCGTGGAATCTGAAATAGAAGCAAAGGACCTGAGATTTTTTCCTCCTGCAAACCCACACCGGTTACTCCTCACACGGCGTCACCGGTGTGGGCAGTTTCTTCCAACACGGGAAAATGGCCCTGTTTTAGAATAAACCGTTTCCGAGAGAACAGGCTTTCTAAAAAGAGAATACTCTAAGTTGTCAGAGTATGCGGTCTCTGAGCCTGCTGAGGAAATGGACCGAGGGGTGTTGGCTGCCCCGACTCTCCCCGAAAAGCAACTGGGGGCCCCTGAAGTTGTTCTGACATCCGTCGGCCTGCAAGCCAGGAAGCGAGTACCAGGCCAAACCCCTTTGCCCGAATTAATTTTAAATCAGAGAAGCATGTCTATATTTAGACCTCAGCTCATTTCCATGCAGATCATATGCATATATGCAAAGTGTGCGTTATCTCTTTCCGCTTCGAATTCTGCTAATTTATAGCAGCATAACTCACTGTGCTAGACATCCTTGCTCGAAGAGGGGGATGGTCCGGTTCGCGCACGGCTCTTCAGGAGAACCGCCGACTGGAAATTCGAGTCCTGGAACCGCTGCCACTTCCATTAGGCAGGTAACAATACATAAACCGATGCACACCAAAAACTAACCAAAAATGCCGCAGAAGACACGTGTTTTTATTCCTTTTGTGATTACACTAAATTTCTAAACTTAAGAGTTAATGGCGATGATTCTTTTTCTTTTTCTTTGTTTTGTCGGCACGAGAAACATTCCAATTTGTAGAAACTTTGGTGAGCTGCTTTGGGCCAAACTGACGACCGATGTCGGGAGGCAAAATCTGGACAAATTGAGAAATGCTCCTGAAAATGGCAGTTTTGCACCTTATTTTATCCATTACAGTCCCGAGAGGAGGTGTAAAGAGGGACCCGGGGTGATGGATTAGGGACGCAGGGGAAGGCAAAGCGGGGGAACCTGTGAAACTGGATAACAAGTAAAATGCAGTTAAGGGTGAACAATGACCAGGATGAAAATAACAACGAGGGCCTTTGAGGTCTGGCTTGTGCCCCAGGGACTTGGGGAAAAAAGGAAGTTACCTGACACTCCAAAGGTGTGTTATTATCATAGAAGCAGATAGACAATAGACGGGGCCAGGTAAACAACAGATGGACCCGTGTCAGGTCAGGGAAAGTTCTGCCCTAGGGCCATGACCTGCTTTGAGTCCATACGTTTCAACTTCAGACCCTCCTGTGAGGTTTCTGGAGGTGCGTGAGTTGGTGGGGCCTCTCTCGCAGGCCTCCCGAATCCATTCTGTTTCAGAACAGCATAGACTTCCACATTTTCCTGCCAAAAGACGAGACGCTTGGTGAGTTGACAACGGCACACGGACAAAGGGATTACACTGGATTTTCGGAGACCACGGCGTTTCCATAAATATGATAATCCCCGCCCCTGGAAAGACACCATCCCACCTCCTTCAGACGTCTCACTGTCCCCTGCGGAACTGAGCTGTGAAAGTAGTGCCCCTCATTTCGGCAGGCGATTTTGGCAGTTCCTGTAATTGTACGACTTTCCCTGCTTATTCGTGTTTGAGCTTTCAATTGAGATGTTATTTTCTTTCTATTCCCCCCGACATTAATGCTTTACAAGAGATCTCTGCCCCTGCCCAGGTCCAAGTGGTTCTTGTTTTTTTAGCAGAAACTTGGGTCTAGATCACCATTAGCCACGTTAGGCAAAACAAAACTTAATTACACGGGATTCTTACTTCTGTCCACTCAACAAGAGAAACTGTTCTTTCTCTGGGACCCACAGAAAGCAGTGAATACTCCAATGCAGTTTAGCTTTAACATGATGTATTGTATCACGTCCTTGATAGGTTAAAGTCATTTGCTCAATAATAGCATCTTGGCCAAAGAAACTTATTTCGTAGACATTTTTTTTTACACGTTTGGAGTTGTAAGCTGATGGCTTCCTTTGGGGAGCTTCAGTGAACTGCTTTTGAAAGTGGAAAAGCCGGAGTTCGTGCTCTCTGTCACCACCAGAAGCAATAAGCAGAGACGCAGGTTGGAAGAATCTGTGTATTCAGGTGTCATTCAGGTGTGATCGGAGAAGACGGTGGGTTTGTGCCCTAACAGACCGTCTTAGATTTCCCTTCAAGCCGGCCTTTTTCTGTAAGGAGGCATAAGTGTAGGGAAGGTATTGGGAACTCAGGAAAGAGGTTAATCACATAAACGCTTCAGTCGGGCAATCTCCCTAACATCCGTTCTTCCCCTGCCTGGTTGGTGATTTTCTTCATCTGGGTCCTGTGTCCTGGACCATTTTCCTTACCTGTGTTCTGGGCGGTGGCTGCCTCTCCCTGGAACGCAATGGCTAGGGGGTCGCCTTGGTTGCTCCCGGCCTCTTCCGGAGCACAGAGGTTGACCTGCTGGTGGTCTCCTGGAGTCAGGGTAGGTCACACGTTCAGTTCCTGAAACAATAGCCTTTTACCTGCATGCATTCCTGAGCTCATTCAGGATGACCTAGAACTAAAATTTTCTGACTCTTAGTCCCCCATTGTAACAGGGTGCAGCCAAGCAGGGGGCCCCAAGTAGGGATTTGGAATGGGGTCCAGAACTCAAGGTGTCCAGGAAATATTAGAAAAAAATATATATAGGATGTCCTCACCTCTACAAGTCTGAGCTTGGGGATGGGACACATGGAGCAGGGCCATTGGGAGCTGTTTTGTACAGCAACTGCTTTGCAGCTCACCTCTGGTGTGGTCATTTCACATATCTATAACCTTTAACTGGTTGCATGGATAAGTTAAATAGCTGTGGCCCTGCTTTGAGCCAGGGGGATGGAAGCAACTTCCACCCAAGATGTAACTGGGGGGCAGGTCCCCTGAGTGACAGTGCCTGCATGGGAGCTTGGAGAAGATTGGCTCCATGACATGGGCCACCCCTGCCCAGACTCACAATGGCAGCCCAGGGAAGCTGGAAGGATACGGGAATGCTGGCAGGTGTAACTGATTGTAGGAGGAGTTGGAAATGGGGGTGCAGAGGAAGGTTGGCACGGGGATTCAAACCCAGGCTCAGCAGGCACGCAAGGAGAGAACCACACAGCTTTGGCAGAGTGGGGAACCCGCAGCTTTGGCGAGAGTGAGGACCACATGGCTTTGGGGCGCTCCCTTTTGCCACGTGGCTTAGGAACCAGGAGAGACTTTGCCTGGAAGAAAAGGGGTGAAAGGACTCTTGCCGGTGGGCCATGAGAAGGTGCCACATGGCTTTGGATTAACTGGAGATCCTGGCGGCAACACAGCTGATGGTGCCGGGAGCCCGAATCACGGACTTCTGCTTCTTTCCCTGAGATACAGAACCCCAAACTGGGCAGAGGGAGAAGGAAGGACTACGTGCATCTGTGAGTACTCTAAAGGACTTTAGTATTTTAACAAAGACATTAAGTCACTACTCTAAGTCTGTATAGCTTTAAAATAAATAATTCCTTTCCTTTTCACAAGTCTTTGGCAGTGAGAGACGTCTTTCCCCTGGCAGCGGGCAAGGCAAACATAGTAGTGGAGGGGGACCCCTAGAGAAAAGGGGGGGTCCTTTGGGTAATAATATATCATTCACACACCCCCAGGTCTGTTCTGTAACACCGTCACTGATGTTAAACATGAGTACCGAGTTTCAGATTTAGGGTTAGTCAATACTCCCTCTGTCTTTATCATAGACGTTTCAGTTTTAGAAGAAGATTCAATTCAATTCCTGGTCCACGTGTTAGAAAATATGTTATTATAACAACAAAAAGTGAGAGACACAAATTTTGTGTTGTTTGTTTAATGAAAAATTGTGCTAACCCAAATCACCATGAGTAAACAAGGATTAATAGGTTTTGCTTTGTAAAACCAATAAATAGTGAAAGAATATTTGGGAAGCAAGCAAAGATTTAAGAGTATGCAAATATATGTATTGCATAATTGCAACGGCATGTAAGATGCATCATATGCATTATGTTATGTTTATCAATATGTATAACATAGTTTATATTTTATGGTGTATGCTTACACTATTATATATTATCTGTCTGTATACTACACATTATAAATACATTATATATTGCATATTAAGCATACTCATGTGTTACATAGTGTTATTGTCATTTATCATAGATAACTGAAAGGCACGTATAATGCATAATAAGCAGCTCTGGCCATGCCCGCCTGCTTCCAAACTGGGGCCTGCCCCTGTGGGCTTTGCCTGCAGCCCTACTACTTGCTCCTGCCCCACTCCGTGCAGAGCATTTGTCTGCCTGGCCAGGGTGTCCGAACACCTTCAGGTGTCATCCTCTTCTCCTGCTGCTTCTGTTAGTTCGGTGACAAAACCCAGAGGATGCAGGAATAAGATGGCAGGGCTCTCGTCATGCAGTGTCATGACTCAATACTTTTGGAGATTTGGTTCAAGCACATTTTTCTCCTTCTTTCCCAGGTCTGTCCTCCTCGGTAGCATCTCTGATTATTTTATAAATGGCTTCGGGCTCCGTGGCCATGGTGTCTGATTTATTTCTTCCCTACCCAAAGTGACAGTGTTGTGTCCAATGATGGCCAAGTGGTCCTTCATCATAAAAAAGTCACATTTATTAGTTAATGTAGACAGGAATGTTAAATCAGCCTGTTATAAGTAGTAAAAGAAAAGGGCAAAAAATTAAAAAGGAAAACCGTTCCCTCCCACATATATTCACCACTTACTTGCCTCTTCTTTTGCCATTGGAATATTTTAAGTGGTTCACAGTTTTTTTTTACATAAAAAGTTTGCTTTTTCACTGAACAAATTATGGCATTTAATATTCATAGGCTTCGGCAATTATTTAATTGGTTATTAATTGCTTGATCCATTTCAACTCCTCTTCTATATTTCTATATTTTATAAAGGCCTTGCTTTTCGTCATAAACTCGATAAGAACAGGGTTAGTGGCTGTGACATAAGCCCACTAATTTTGCACCTGCCCCTGTGTCTGGAAAGGAAACTCACCAACGTCCGTGATGTCAAGGAGAAAAATGACTTCTGAACAAATATTTCAAAATTCTCCACCACTTCGTGCGTTGGTAGAGTTCGGCTAGCTCCAATGTCATTGAGGGTTTTTTTCCCCCAATCACAAATACATCAGAGTCACATAGGTGTGCTGAATGAATAAGCACCAACTGTCAGGGTCTTATTATCAAGGAAGCATTTTTTTTTAGTGTCTTCCCCCCAAATCTACAAAAGTAGATTATAAAAACAGTTGCTTTTGTGACACGATTATGTTGGATCATAGGCAATCCGTTGCTTAAATGATGAGTAGTCGTTAAGATGATAATAAAGTAATTCCAAGGCGAGGATAGTTTACAGAAGTGCCTGAGTAATGAAATATTGAATTCTCCTTGTAAAATAGTGTGACTGGTTTCTCTGGAAACATTAAGGTTCGTATTCAGTTGTGCTGGAGTGACGAAACTGGTGTTAATCACTTTAATCCTCACTGGGTTTCGGTTTTTTGTCTGGACACGTCTCATGATTCACTCAGGTGTTGCCAGAATGGAAAGCATTTTGATTCCCGAAGTATCCCAGTTGTCGAACCCAGAAGGCAAATTTTGCCCGTGGCTTTCACATCTGAGGGCTATTCAGTGGCCTTCCTGAGGTTTGGTTTTGTTTGTTTCTATTTTTTGTACCTTCCTACCATTTTGACCTACATTTCGAGCAAACGCGTAGGAGTCAGTGAAACCGAACCATCTTTTGTGCATTGACCTCGTCGTGAATATCTTGAGGTTTTGCTGGAAATACAATGACTCTGGGCTAAAACACTTTTCCTTAGACCCCTTCTTTCTTTTCCTGACCTGTTCATTCATTCCGGGGACAAAGCCAGCCCTGTAGACTGTGCCCAACACTGTTACAGAAACGGGGGTACACCAGTGGATGAAAAGGTCACGCAGGGCTGGTCCTGTGGCCCTCCCGCTCAAGGGGACCTTGCAGGTAAAGATAATAATAACAAACAGAACAGACCACAAGCAGTGGGAGAAAACTACATTATGTGCCATGGAAGAAAATACAATCGAGCCCATACTTGCATTCTATGATAGATTATCACACTTTTTTTCATCATTTTGTTTTTGATATAAGAGAAACCTGTGAAGTCTGACATGATGATCAGAGATTACTGATCCTCCTTATTTTAAAACCCTAAAGTACTTCCCAATAGATCAGATATCTAATGATGTAACGACTAGAACCAACGGCTGTTTTATTCACCATTTTATTGACATGGAGTCTGGTTGAATGTTCATCATAAAGGAATGATAATTAGACAGGTACACTTACTGTTCATTAGTCAAAATTCATATACAGTTTGCAAAGAAAATAGCACTATAGACTGAGTATATGTGTCCCTCCAAAATGCATGCTCGAACCCTAACTCCCGAAGGGATGGAATGAAGGGGTGGGTTCTCGGGGGTGATCCGGCCGTGGGGGTGCAGCCATTGAGAAAGTGATTATAAGAGAGGCCCCCGGAGGACCCTCCTTTCCCACCACGTGAGGACATGACAAGGAAGTGGCCCCTCAACCCACACTCAATTTGTTGTTTCCTTGACCTTGAACTTCCAGCTTCCCGAACTGTGAGACATCCACTATAAGCCTCCGCCGTGTGTGGCATGCTGTGAGAGCAGCCCAAACGGATGAAAGGAACTCGTGTTGGGGAAACTGTGCTTTACACCTGAATCACTACAGAGAGCTGGCAGGTAACAGGTAGTGGAGGAAATGCGGAGAGCCCATGGCGGGTGCCTTCCGACTTGAGTCTGACACAATCTCCTCCAAAGCTCCTCACACTGCATTCCAGATGTTCCCCAGGCCGGGGACAGATCACACATGACACGGAAGGAAAGACCAAGTCAACAGTGGGTGCTGTCCAATCCCCCACTCGCATCTACGCAGGTCCTTGGCTGTTGCTGCCTGCCGAGCGTGCATGCCCCATCTGTCTCCCGACAGAGATTTGGGTTTTAACTGGATACCACCCAAAATGAGACCCAGTGGTTCTCACGAGAGAGCTCTTCTTCGACCAAAGAAAGCACATCTTGTAAGCCTGATACAGATGAGCATCTGACTGGCCTTGGCCCATCCCAGCAAATTCCTGGACGCTTGGGGATCTTGAGGACCTCAAGGCTGTCTTTGCACCCGAGAGGCTGAGTTTGAGGACACAAGGCTGCAGGCAGTCAGTCCACAGCCACCCAGGAGGAGCCTCCCTAAAAGCCAACCAACACAGGGAGAACGTGTGGAGATGTTGAGAAATGAGGACAATAAGGAGCATTTCAGGAGCCACCGGATGGAGCCATGCGTGAATCCGGCGAACTGATGCTTTTCAGCTTGGAGAGATTCTATCTCTGGGTCTCCCTCCTTGCCTCTTTCTCCACATGTCTGTCTGTGTCTGTGTGTCCCTCAGTCTCTCGACGACTCAGAGTCTTTTTCTGTCCCTTTCCCTCTTTGTCTGCCTGTGTGTCTGTCCCTCTCTCTCCTTCCATGCTGAGTTCCCTTTTTGTTACTTGTTTCTCAAACAAAAGCCACCATTCCTGGATCGTCCATGCATAAAGCCATTCCTCTCGAGCTGCTGAGAATAATTCGGTGAACATTTAAATACCTGGTAACTGACAGTCCCTGACCCCACCGTGCCCACCGGGACGTCGACGTCACCTCTGCTGGTCCCCCACCCGGGGACGGAGCCAGCACGCAAATTACTCTCCCGCAATGCAGTGAGGTGGTGCTCCCGGGGGGGGGGGGGACAGGTTGTGCTCGAAGGCGAGGAAGCGGGAGGCAGCCACCCCGCTTCAGAGAGCTGTAATTAATTACACTTCGCTATTTCCATGACAACCCGCAGGAGCGGCTCAGCCTGACGCCGAGTCCTTGAGAGCACATGAATGACTGTGTAATACGATTTTGGAAAAGAGAGTAGGATGCTTCGTTATCTTAGGGGTAAAAATCACAAAGCACGTATTACAAATTGAGTGTATGCATATTTCACACGTACGGGTATATGTACACATATATCTTAATGAATATACAGATCTATAAATATGTATACATATATACATATAGTATATGGCTTTGTAAAATAATTATTGAACACTTACCTCTGTTCATTCCACGTTTTTAGTGCTGACTTAGCCGTTCTGTACTTTCTGTTATCCACATAAACTTCGGGATATGTTACTAGGGTTTCTGTAGAACCAATGGGAATTTAGATAGGAATTGCTTTGAAAGTACGATTCCATCCGAAAGAAAATTTTTATTAATATAACATAAAGTTTCTATTAATTCCCCAGACCCAGAGAGTCATCTTTATTTGTTTCTTTTCCGTGGTTCACCTGTAGGCCCTTAGATGCAAGCTAATTCCCAGAGTTTTAATGCTTTTAAAGTGATCTTGCCATAAATATTATCTGCATTCTACACAGAATTTCCTTACGGCAGAGTCAAAAAACACGAACAAATGGTTTAAGTCCGTCTTTTATCTAGTAATCTTGCTGGCTCTCTGTTATCCGAGTCATAGACGTGTCTGTGTATATTTTTCCGTACGCAGATGATCAGCTTTTTTTGCAACAAATGGCAGTTTTCAATGCCCTCTCTAATCTTCATTCAGCTAGTCGATGTTTCTTTCTCCTGTGTATCAGGATTGGTAATATAATATGCAGTAATAACTCTATGTCAGCGTGTGTACAATGAAATATGAATATACATAAAGTAGGGTTGATGAATTATGCATGTATAAAATCCTAGTACAGGGAATACTCTTAAAAAAAAAATAAAACGAGGGCCAAGCTGCATATTTATGTCACCACATGAATAAAGTGTACTGGAACATAATTATTAATAATATGTAGGTAATCACCTTTGGGCAAGCCTTCGTCATCAAAGGAAATCGCAGAAGCCACAGAGAAAATAAATGATGTATAGAACTATATAAAAAAACTAATTTAAAATTTTCTTCCTGTCAAGAGGTCCCCAGTTACACTCAAAACCAAACAGGATGCCCTAGTTAGGGTTAAGATATTTTTTTTTCTTTAAAGGGCAAAGCAGCAAATATTTCAGAATTTGCGGGCCACATGATTTTGTGGCAGTGAAACTCAGCTGTTATGGCTGGAAAACATTCACAAACGGTGCGTGAGTGAATGGGCAGTGCTGTGTTCTCACGAACCCTCATGTACCAGAAATAGGGTCACAGTCTGCTGATCTTGCATTAAGAAAAAGATGTTTGCCATATATAAAGCGATAGATAAATCATATTAATATTCCAGGAAATTTTATAAACTGGTCCAATACATAACACCATCAGAGGCCATGAGCTAAGCGTCTATGCATTATGTTTTATGTATAAATATTTCACACTTTAAATAGGTGTAAGAACTCACAGAATGATACGTATTTTAGTTTCTCAGTGGGGCCAACGTGAGGCCACACAGAACAGAGAACTCTGATGCGGAATAATCTATTGTTCCCTTTTCCCATCATTTGGTTTTAGTCACTCAGTGTTAATAGGCTTGCGAAGACCTGTCCGCCTCGGTGAGCCCGCCTCTCAGATGTGCAGTCTTCACGGGCGTCATTTTAGCGCTGAGGCCAGAAAACCAGCTCACACCCAGGGTGACAATTCTGCTCTGCAGCCGCCCACCCACACCCCCACCTGTGGGGCTGGGGGAACCTGTGCCGAAGGCAGCTTTTCCGGGTCACCATCCACCGTGACGTCTTGTAACTCCGAGTCTTTGGCACGACACTTGTTGTTCTCCCTTTCAGCGAACGTCCTCTAGCGTGGGGAATTGGCACGTCATCGCTGCATAAATCAATGTTTAAAGTGATATGTTGACGGGGTCTCAAGGTATGATGGTCCCCCTAAATAACCGTGCGTTCTGGGCCAGGCACCGGTTGGCTGATGAACCTCATCCCTCGCCTGGGCTGTTTCTCTGCAGAGGGGAAGAGTCAATTCTTGCCCTGGCCGGTGGCTCGGTTGGTTGGAGCATCATCCGGTAACCCTAAAGGTTGTGGGTTCGATTCCCGGTCCAGTCCGGGCACATAGATAGGTTGTGGGTTCGATTCCCGGTCCTGCTTATGGGAGGCAAGCAATCGATCAGGAAGCACAGTTTACCTCTCACATCCATGCCTCTCTCTCTCCTTCCCTCTCTCTCTAAAAGGCCGTGGAAAACGTCCTCAGCTGAGGATAAAAAAGAAAAACTTGTTTTTGAAAGCCTACTCTTGTCAACAGCAATTATGAAAAACGAGAAACCACAGACGATCCTTTCCTTGCAGACTCCACTCTGCTGCTTCGGTATCTGTTTCAGCAAGGCGGTCGGAGTTTAATCATCTTTCTCTGTTCCCTGGTGGAATACAAGTGAAGAGCAGAGGGAAAAAGAATTAAAAGGGCTATTACCGTTACTGGGCAGTTGGACGGTGAAATATATAGGTGGCCACCTAATTTCATTTTCAAAGCTACAAGGGCAATACTCATTTCTATCCATTAATTCAATGGCACCATGGTAATTAGCATGATGTAAAAACTCAATCTATTGAACAGTTATTTACTGCTTTGGGGAGTGTGCCGTTTAATCCTAACAGCCACACAGCAAACAGCCTGTTAGATAAAACGTGGTCGCCCCAAACTATTATTTTTATGAAGACAGACATGTCAGTCCACTGGGAAAATTGGTTTTCCAGGAGAAAACTTTACACAGGCAGGTGGGTTCTGCACTCCAAGCACCTCCCTCATTTGCTTCTCAGACTTGGGGCCACTGGGCACCTGCTGTGACCACCCCAGGGCCAAGGGCCAAATAGCACAAGACAGTCTTGAGCACCAGAGTCCACAGGAATTATTTAAACTGGCTCACCTGCCCGCCTGTGTCACCAAACCCTTCACGTGGACGTTGACAATCCAGGCCGTTGCCCACCTAGGTCTCTCTGCTCCTGCCTCCTAGCCAACCGAGGTGTCTCCACGTGGGGCCCCACGTGGTGTGGTAACGTGGCCCCTCCTGTCCCCATTCATTTACACAGGATTTCCGAGTCTTTTCAAACGATAACACTTCATTCTGGTTGCTACAGGAAACAGATGGCCTGCAAATTCTAAAATATTTGCTATCTTGCTCTTGGAAAAAAGAACCATAACCCAAATTAGGGTTTCATATTTGCTTTTGAGATTACTCTGGGGCCTATTGACATAGAGGAAATTTTAAATGAGTTTTTTGTTTAATACGATGATAGAAATCAATTATTGTCTCTAAGGCTTCCGAGCTTCCTTTTGTTGACGAAGGCCTCCCCAGATCCGAGCTATGATAGATTTGATCCTTAATCTCTGTTTGATAAAGAAGTATGGTTCCTACAACTGTACACAGTCTTCATAGACTTATGGGACCACATAGTTGGACAGCTTGATGCTGTGCATCAGAATGCATGGGTGGCCACCGAGCTCAGGGGGCCCATGTGGCTGTCACCTGGCACCCAATGCCAAAACATGGACCCCACCCCCGAAAGAGCAAGGTGACTGCTTTTCTGCTACTACGATGCCACCTCACCCCGGTGCAGTCCCTTCGACAATCCCCAGAGGACTTCAGAATCAGCTCCTTTTCTTTGGAGCAGAATTCCAAGCAAACCCAAACCAAGCCAGCTCCGGTCTTGAGAATGTGCTTATAATAGCCTTGTTCGGTGGAGGACAGAATGGAAAGGACGATTCTGTCCTCCTTTGGAAATGAGCTGGACGTCCAGGCGGGGAACACAGACTAGCAGTGGGCAGATCGCTGGGGATGAGGCAATCGCCCCACTTTGGGAGCCCGTCCAGATCCTGGTCCTATGGAGAGAAGCTATAAATGCCCAGGCTTTCAAAATGCAAATGCACAGCACGGTTTTATTTGAAGGGTCTCTTCTCTGCCAGTGGGCTGTTGAAGACACAGAGTTCATTTGATCCTCTTTGGAATTTACGAGTTCGTCCAACTAATTGCCCTGTTTTGATGGGTGCAATAAAACTGGGATGCATAAAATATGGCCCAGTATCAGAGAGTCGCAAATACCTTCCTTTAGTTCTAGCAAAGAGAGAATGGAACTCGGAAAAGGGGTATCAGGCGGGGTTGAAGTAACGAGGGCTGAGAACAGACAGCAGGAAGCTGACCCTGCCGGACCTCCTCGGGGGGGAGCCCAACACATTGGAGAGGCTCATTCTAGGGGTTACCGTTGGAGATTAAGGTTTTTCACGGTCCGCCTGCATTAGCTGCACTGGAAGGGGCTGACCTCCAACTACATCAAAACTTAGAAACAAGAAGTCCGTCAGAATGGGGACACGGGATGACAAATACAGGGCCCGCCTCCTACACAAAAAGATGCTGACAAAATGTGTTGTCAGATTGCCTTTAATTCTGTGTTTTAACGACCTTTTCTACCTGAGAGGGTAAACTGGAGTCTCATAAAGTGACAAGACAACCGAATGGTCCAGGGAAGCTCTATAGGATACACAAAAGCATGGAGGAATATTTTGTATTAAATTCCTCTCTGTGCAATGAGTGTTTGAAAGTCATCCACGCACCATCATACCTTGTGTAGGGTAAGGTAGGAACGTTAGAGGAACTGTACAGAGTGAGATAAGTTTCTGAATGCTTAGCTATATCTCTAGAAACGTGCCATCGCATCTGAAAGTCCCACGCACGTTCAGCCTGGTTGAGTCCACACCTTCCGTAGATAAGAACTCTACTAGTTTCCCTCCAAGGTCAAGTTCTAGGAGTCCTTCCTTCCCCCAGAAAGCAGACAACCCCATGGCTGTTTCTCTCAGTTTCCTCGTTTCTCGTGACCTTGGCAGTCTTGAGGAGCAGGGATCCTGCATCTGTTGCACGTCCCCCCACTGGGCTTTGTGGGACATCTTTCCCGATGAGAAGGGAGTGACGGATTTGGGGAGGAAGATGACAGAGGTGACTTGTCCTGATGTGAGGACTACACCCGTCCACGAGACATCACCGTGGGGGACCCCCTCCAATCCCAGGTGGTCGCAGGGCGTCCCCTCCCTCCTTCCCAAGAAGTCGTCTTTAAAAAGAAGTCACTGAGGAAAAACCACACTTGGGATTGGGGCGCTGAGCCCCGCTAGCGTGAGGGCAGAGTAACGTCGTAAACCACCTCTATTTTTTTCTGCATGGGAGAAAAAAATAGAGATGGTTTTTTCTTCTCTGTTCATCCCTCCATCTTTTTATAAGTTAACTCTGGACGCGACAAAACACAAAGGGATTATCTGGAGACGTGCACTCTCCTTAGTTACGAAGACCTAACAGGGGTGACGGGCACGTGAAACCACGTGCTTTGTAATCAAAAGCACGTAGTTCATTTTCCACGACAGAAGGAATCGGAGCATCCCCAGCTCTTAGCCACGTACTTTTCAAATGCAACACAAACGCAGCTTTGAGTCGGGTCTCCAGAGAGTCCGTGGAACCATCCACGGACAAGCTGGGATACCGTTCCCACTTCCCACAAGCTCCACAAAAGCAACGTGTGTCTGCGGAGTTATGGGCACACAGTTGACTCAGGAGGGTCAAGGCCTGGACACAAACCGTGTCTGTCCTTCTGGCGATTCAGATGTGACCGGCACGGCCGTTTTACTTCCCTGAGTGCCCACGCCTTCTCGTGGGAAAGCAGAGTGTTTCTTTCCCACAGCCACTGTGATGAGCAGAAGTAACACGTGTGTGCTACTTTGCCTGATGCCGATGATTCCATATACGTCTCCACTAGGCGTTCGCCTTCAGATGTGGTCCTTTATAATATAGACTATGATTTTGACTGTAGGGGGGGCTTCCGATGTGCTTGTGAAGATTGTTAGAAGGCCTGCACACCCTGACCTACACACATAATGATGCGGACAGCCAGGCAAGATCAGAAATCGAAGCGGGATTCAGAAATTTCTACCGCACGGTCAAAGTCACCTGGGTTCATCTTTGGCATTCTCATGTTCCATCAAAGTCACTTCTTATTTGTACAAGGCCACGCATCATGAGTGACTGTCGGATTCAAAATACGTCAGGTAGAGAGATCGTTAATGACTTGAGATATTTATCGAATAGGAAATTTTATTAGGATCATGCAAAAAAAATACACGATGGCTCTAGAAATAGTTTAACTTCTAAATAAAGACAGATGACTCCCCAACCTCTTTGTCTTTCAGAAAAGTCAAGGTCTGGAAGAAATAGGAAACTGCACGCTGCCCTGCTTTTTCAATGTGTTGAAAAGTATGAGCGAGATGGAAAATTCATCACAACTAGATGGAAATGAATTTACTGGTTAGAATCCCACTGGACTGCAAGAGGGGTTCTCAATTACTCTAAAAAGTAATTCAGGCAAATTTATTGTTCCTGAAAGGTTTGATGCGGAACAAGATAAGGCAGGTAAGTTTTTTTGGTGGATAAGAATTATCTCAGATGTTTTTGTTAATGTTGTCTGATTAATTGGCCCAATAAGTGTATTAAGACTGTGTGGAGTATTAGTAACTACATTTCCCCTTCATACAAACAGAGATTAAGTATCAAACACATCATATAACCATATTAATAAAATGGGCCTGCTTTCAGAAGTCTCGCCCATTGCTGATCATGACTTCATAAGTCAAAAAACGCTATTGTTTATTTCATCCCCCTTTTATTGAAAAAATAGGATGGCTGTCTCAGATGTCCAAAAATCGTGCTGAGATCTTTTTTGGAGAAGTTTAAGGAACTGTCTAGGAAGATGTGTGATTTTTAGACAGGAAACTGGGTGTGTTTTCACCTTCTCAATCGTCAGCTGTAGTTCAGCCCTTGGTGAAAAGTAGTCCACAGATGCAAGGCACGTTGGGAAATGTAGTGCCTTGGGGGACGGCCACTTTCTAGTAGCAATTTCATGACACAGAAACGAGAACACAAAAGAAGAAAGGAAGGGAGGACGAGAAGGAAGGGGGGATGGAGAGCAGAAGAAAATGCATGTGTTCGTTCTTCTCGATAAGCATATTCCCAAGTGGTTGAAACTGAAGTTATTATCAAAAAGAAATACCTCCTCTCTAAGGGGAGAGGTCGTGGGAGTGGGGAGTCTTTAAAAGCAAAAGACGAAGGAATAAGGACCATGCCCTGTGTTAGCCAGGGCTGCAGGCAGGGGTTCAGAGCATGTGAGAAGACGCCCGTGCTTTCGAGGACGACAGTGGGAGGCTTTGATTCCTCCTGCTCCCCAGCATCCTCTGCCTTCCTGGGAAAATGGGGTGCAGGGCATGCCTCCTTCTCTTCTGCCTGCTGTCTCCCCTGAGCCCACCACAAACAGCCGCCGAGAGCCCAGGACACGTCTGGTGAACTGAACCAACTGAACGACTTTGGCGAAGGCTCGGAAAGGGGGCGATGACTGATTTTCTTTCGATGGTGCCTGTTGTGTGTTGATGGAGGCTGGGGGACCGTCTTTTCTGCTGTTAGTGAGAAAAGCCATGAAATAACCTGAGGCTGGTGCAGACCCCGGGGTTGATCTGCCGAGGGAAGCCTTCACGCACGCTTATACCTCAGTGACGCCGGCCGACACCGGACCCCAAAACGTGCACCAGGTTCCCAAAGGTCACACAGGTTTGGTGGTGAACCGTGCATTCTCCGAATGGTGTCCTCTGCCACTCACACAGAGTTTTGATGGTAACAAAACAGCAGATCGAATGCTGTATTTTGTATAATGATCGGCACTGGTTTTTCTAAGAAACGACCACGTTCTGGTAGCTTCAGAAACAGCTAGAGCAGCACCACAGATCTGGTCCACTTGCTCTTTTGCCTTTTAAGGCTCAGAATGCAGTGGGAATCTCTCACCCACTTTTTCTCACCTTAAACAGACTCTTATGGGAAGTCGCTGTGCTGTGGGGTAAAGAGCAAACCCTGTTATTTTACTTAGTGACTTATATGCTATTAAGGATAGATACATTGAGGACTTTTGTCAAATAAACAATTAGATGTCCAGGGCCTGGCCTTCTAGCATGGATTTCTGTTTATATGGAATTCATCTGGGCATTCCAGTGCTTGGCCAGAGGTACTAGTTCATTCTATAAACTATTACCCCCTCCCAAGCATGCTCTGAGTAAGCATGAGTAAGCATCTTTGGGGGGTCACACATAACCAGCAAGCTGGGCGCCGTGCACATACAGGTTTTATGAATAATTAGCAGTGAGCGTATAGAATGGCCTCAGAACCATTTTGCTCCCGAGGTATCAATCGGTACACCCCCGTGTCTGTGTCATTGTCGCAAAACTGTTTGGAAGCCCAAAGATTCAGATGTTTGACACCAGACATTGATCTCTGCCTATGATCGATCGCAGGACTGAAACTTCTGGATTCTAACTGCACCCAAGTCACCCTGCCTTTTCGTAATTTGGGGTTGAAATTAAGCTGTTTTGGAGACAAGCAGATCGGAAGACACAGTGGGAAAGACGTCCGTTTATATAGAAGAGACTTCCCAAAGGGCTGACTTGAGAGGAATCTGTCTCCCTGTGCTGACGAATTGGAACTCTGAAGCGTTATTTTTCCCCCCCCGGGATGCATTTCTGTCACCTAAGTGGAATCATCAGGGTAGAAAAACGACCAGCGCAGGCAAGGACGGCATTGCACCCTGGGGCACTGTGGTTTCCTTTTTAGCGGCTGTTTTCTCCCATTTCCCTGGAGAGGTTACGTGTCCTCGGGAGCTGGGTCCCGTCGATGCCCGCGAGATCGCAAACAGTAATAAAAGCCTGCGTGAAGAACCCACGCGTCTCAACGCCTTTGGGAAAAGGAAGAGATGCATCCACCTCTGGGCCGTGCACCGTTCGATACTCCACGTCTTGTCTGTGACGGAAACAGCTAACCACTCAGCGGGCGGTTGCCCACGGCCCAGCACTTGGGCGGATTCGTGACGTGTGCCGTCAGAGAAAAGAATAAGGTTGCCAAGCCATGCCTCGCCCAAGGAGGGGTCTTCAGGAGCACCGACAGACATTCACATTAGTCGTGTTTTCTGGAATATAAATGACGCATTAACCTTTCTGGAGACCGACGTGCGTGTAAGCCACCGCTCTCCAGAGATGCGGCTCAGCGACAGGCCCCTGAGTTCTGCTCGTGATGACTACAGATGGACCCCAGGGCCATGGGGGCACCCTAGACCCAACCCTGCTTGTTGAGGACACTCTCCCAGGTGCACACTCTGAGACAGAGGACAAAGGGGACAGGTACTACAAGAATATATATATAAAAAAGAAGAAGAAGAAAGAAAGGCCCAAATGGCTTCCCCAAAGAATATCTTTTATACGGTCTGATTTCATCCGTTTAGCCGCAGGTTTTATCGGGCAGCATAACTCCGAGAAATAAGTTTTCGGAAACCAGTCAGGAGTTACGAAGTCATTTCCGAAATTCTAATATTTTACAAGCGGGCCTGCGCCCCCGTCTCTAACTGAAATGAAGGTTTCGTCGCAGCATTTACTATTCATTAGATCGGAGTCCTGGCGATCAATCATGGCAGTAACGACGCAGGAGGGAACAGAAACTTCTTCTTACATGCTTTTATAGGGCAGATTTAAACTCCTTTCCCTTTAGACGTTATTTAAAATATAATAGCGAGAGCAATTTTGAAACACAATCCACCTATTATAGTAACTGTGCCAACTGACATTTAAATGTGCTCAGGTTCCACGGCGGAAAAGGGTAGAACAGGACACGGCGTCATCGTGCCATTTGAGAACGCTCCTTGGGGCTGTGCGTCCGGGAGGCAGAGGGACACGTCCCTGGGAACGGGGCCGCGGAAAACGGATCCAGCTAACGAGCGGGGGCAGTCGTGACATAACGGAGCAGGAGCAGAGGACAGAGCCTCCTCTTGTCCTGCGTTGGGTGACAGGGAGTTTTGCGGCATCCTCACAGCACGGTTTGAAGTGGGCAAGAAATGGGAAAGAGATAAATAGAGAAAATAAAAAGGATTTCCCGTGGATTAGTCGACATGTCAAGTGAGCAGAAATTGTTGAAAAATTTGTGCAGCCTTTCTCAACCCCGGCGCTAGGCTCTTGGGGGCCCGCTGCAACCTTGTTGTGGGGCTACCCTGTGCATTGGGGGGTACAGAGAAGCATCTCTGGCCCCTGCACTAGATGTCAGGGACACCCTCTCCCCCAGTCGTGACAACAAAAAAGTGCCCAACTGCATCTTGAGGGGCAAAACAACTCCAGTGAGAACCACTAAAAACCAAAAGACGGAGCCTGTGGCGTTCCATCAATAAGACCTCTCACAATTCGTAATTCTAGGTCACCAGCCACCTACTGTTCTACCTGTCTAAACCTTCGGAGGCCACGTGTGTTTAATGACATATGCTCACATAATTAATCGGCAGGCAAATTCCTGGTTCTTCGGATATCCCCAGTTGGAAAGGAACGCCATTTCCCATGCAATGGCCACACAATTCCCTTTTCCGAATCTTCAGTCAATGTCTTAGACAAGCGTCAAGAGGCCGTCAATTCATGCCTCCCGCCTCATCTATTTTAACACCTATACTAAGATGCAATTTTTAAATTTGGGGGGAAAACATCAACATTTTGTCCTAATTCTCAATATCTCAGAAAGCCCGTCCTGATTTCTGCAATGGAAACCATATGGTTTGCCTGTTTTAAGGAGCTGAACTGGGTCTACCCAAAAGTCCTGTGCTGAAGTCCCAACCCCAGGATCTCCAAATGTGGGTGTACTTGGAGATGGATCTTAAAAGAGGGGTCAAGGTGAACTGAGGCCCCTAAGGTGGAACCTGATCCGATAGGACTGGTGCCCTTGTAAGAAGAGGAAGTGGGGGCACAGAGGGATGAGCACGTGTGGACACGGGGACCAGGAAACAGGCCCGAGGACGAACCAGTCCTGCCCCCACCTTGACCTTGGATTTTGCAGCCCCTGGGACTGGAAGAAATGAATGTCTGTTGTTCACGCAGCTGAGTCTGCAGTATTGGTTCCGGCAGCCCTGGAAGGCTGAGGATCCCATGCTCTGTCTCCCCGATGGTTTCTGATAAATAATCCTAGCCTCAATTAAAATAAGGCATTAAAAACCACAGCATACCATTTTTTTAAAACTGAAATACCTGTGTCTCGCACATCACTGATTCTTACCGCATGAATACGGCATGGAAATAAAGAACGATCATTGTTCGTGCGAAATTTAAATTTATCTGAATTAATTCCTAGTCCCTATAGAGACTGCCGCCTCTTCTCGCTTCATACTCTCCATGGTAATAGTGTTCCCCCCCGATAATTATCGTGTTTTTAAAGCAAAGCTGTTGCCGTTTTCTTAGCTCCCTTTGCTAATCGTGTTTAGATATGGCTCCTGACTTCAGTCGGCTATTTTTAAAATCTGGCTGACACCGTGCCAGACAATCATATCTCAACGCGATAATAGAAAGAGACTTCAGCTAAATGTGGAAATAAACCCTTGGTGGAGTTCGGCGCTTCCGGTGTTTATGAAATCTGCCCGAAGACGGTTTGGAGAACCAATGCCTCTACGGGTGACGGGTTCCACTGACACACGGCGCCTGGCTGCCACAGGAAGTCAGCTGGGACTTCCTTTCACCTTGAAACACGCGGGTGGGTGATCTAACGGGAGTGAACTTGGCATTTGTTACACGACATTTATTTTCAGGCAAAGCTTCAGCAATCCTGCATTTTCCAAATTATTCACGCCGCACGGCCCCTTATCACGGACGGTTACCGGAGTGGGTGGCGTCAAGACAGAACGGTGTTGGGTCGTCCTCCTGGAGGATTTCCACTTGGGAGTCATGCACTTGGAGAACAGAAGCTAACTAGTTGTCATGGAAATTAAGTGCTTTTTGAGGACCCACCAGAATATCTCATCGGGAGTTTTCTTCTGTTGCCCCAGCCAGGTAGCGGCTCTGTTCCTTGGAGCGCCACCCCGTACGTCAGATGGTTGAGAACGCCGGCCGCAGCACAGATTTATCGCAATGCTGAAAATGTGAGAAAACTCTTAGTGACGTCTGAAGTGCAAACCATTTGGCTCGCCCATTGGGATGCACTGAATTGGGTCTCCCCCCAATGTCTGTGGGGTAATTCATAACGCCCGTGGATACTGCAGCACACTTATTCTTCACCCTCACGATGGTGATGGTGTTCCCTCAGGTGTGGGTTCGAGCCCTCGTCGGGGCAGGTATGGGAGAGAAGAGATCAGTTTCTGATCAGCAGACAGTGGGTCTGTTTCCTTGTCTCTCTTTCTTTGTGTCTCCCCTTCTTTCTCTGTCAAGTCAACGAACGAGGAAGGAGAGGGTTGAAAAAGGGGTGAAATTGGTTGCGTACCTGTTCCCGGTCTTGGTGACAGATATCTCTGCCCATTCCCCCGGTGGGGCCCGGCTCAGCAGTGTCCTCCGGTTTCGTCGTTTCAGAGGCCCGGCCCTCCCTCCGAACGGGACAATTTCTGCAAACGGGAGCTCGGACGTTCTGGCCCATCCCTCCTATTGTGGCCACCTTTTGCTTTCTGATCTTGCCAGCCTCCTCGGCGGGCCTCTCCTCGTCCGTCCACGCACCGTGGGACAGACAGAGAGTGGTCTTCCTGACGGGCACAGGTCCAGGTCTGCCCCAGCTTCTCAGGATGACCCCCAGGTCACCTAGAGCTGTGTGCTGCTTTGCTCACGGGCCTCAGGCCCCCTCCCTCGGTCCCTGGACTCCTCCGGCTCTTCCCAGAAGGCGTTTCCTGCATTCACATCGCCGCAGACCTCGCTCCTTCTGCCGGGATGCTCTTCCAGCCTGTCGGTCTTCACACTCGAACACTGCGGTACATCCCAACCCCACCGTGTGAGAAGTGTTCTTTCATGCTGTCTGGGGAGACACTCCCACTCCCCGTTGCTTCCGGGGAGACCCTCTAGCAAGGCTCTGTCAACACTGAGTTCATCGGCATCTTCCCTCCTGAGTGTCTACATGAAGGGGGTGCTCAACACAGGGGCTAAATCCATCTGTACAATGAGAACCAATGGTTTGTTTTCTGATCCTCCGCAGAGGAGGTGGTTTCAGAAGGAAGAGGAAAAGGGGGAGAGGGAAAGAGAGAGAGAAAAAGAGGGAGAAACATCAAGAGTTGCCTTCTGTATGCGCCGCACCTAGGGATCGAGCCTGCAGCTGAGGTATGTGCCCTGACGGGAGGTTGAACCTGCAGCCTTTTGGTGTACAGGGTAATGCTCCCACAATCTGAGCCACCCAGCCACGGAAAATCCTCCACTTTTTTTTTGTTTATTGCCCTACACCTGTGTTCCTTTTTAAAAAATAATTCTTTCTCAGTATTTCTGTAAACAGACCACACGAGACCATCGTATTCCTTCTTCCCGAGTTTGTTTTTTCTCTCCTGTGAGGCAACCTCTTCACAAGCTGGGTACTACACAGCTCCTCTCGTACCCAAGTCTCTTGAAAACAGAGCGTGATGCTATTTTCAAATGCATCTCCCGAGTGGATCCCTGGAGACACCGAAGCTGTCTGTCATTACCTGAGTCATGACGGGAGGATCCTGCATGCGGCTGAATCCCCACTGGATGATCCAAGGTCACACTCAAGTGCACACTCCTCTTCCTTGTGCACGGATGCAAAAGCTGGAAGCCAGGAAGGCTGACAGGAAAAAAAAAAAAAAAGGATGGGTTTGAAGTGTGGAGTTTGCAGAGAGCTCACCACGTCCCCCTGGACCACCAGAAAGATGGACCGGTAGGTTCTAGCGCATATTAATCCCGAAACATCACCAGAGGCAGCGTGAGCTACCTTCTGGCATGCCTTCAAAAAATTAACAGCAGTCACCACAAAATACAGCAAATCACTCTAATGATATTCCCCGAAGCAGGGAAGGCAGGGGCTGAGCAGGTATTTGTACACAGACGTTCACTGCGGCACCATTTCCGGTGCCAAAAGGTGAAAAGAACCCAAGTGCCCATCATTCGATACCTGGATAAACAGAAGGTGGTGTGTAGAGTCCATGGAACATTATTCAGCGTGAAGATGTAAAAAGATCCTGATGCATGCTACGACATGAATGAAGCTTGCGACCATGGTACTCAGCCAGACCCAAAAAGAGAAACCTTTTGTGATTCCATGTCTACCACGTCCCCCGGGGGAGTCACACACAGGAAGGCAGAAAGTGGACGGAGGGTGCACAGGGCTGGGGAGGGGCGGGGAGCTCGTGTCCGATGGGGGACAGCGTCTCGTTTGGGGAAGAGGAGCAGGTTCTAGACATAACCCGGGGACG
>PVIA01012178.1:0-39436 GCA_004024845.1 Tonatia bakeri
AGGATTTCAGTACGAGGTATTTTTTCGAATACAATTTTACATTGCCAGCGACATGACTTCAGAGCCTTATTTTCCCGTTATACTTGTTTTTATTAGTGTCCTTAATTGTATGGGGATTTGACAACACTTCTGGCTCCATAGTTCAGTAATGGTCTGCCTGAAATAGGATTGTAGCTCAGATGATGGAAACTGACCTCAGTACTCATCCCTTAGAGGTCCAATAAAGACATTTACCTAGCAGGGAAGATGAAATTTACCATAACCCAAAATTAAGTAAGATTTAAGGTGCTGAACATAAGGGCTTAAGAAATTTCCAAACCTATAGATATATTTTTATTGGCTGTCACAACTGCCAATATATCCTAGGGGATCAAGACCTCAAAGGATCTGGAGGACAGTTTTGCATTTCTTTTGCTCATTTCAAAGTAAGGAATATTACAAGGAGGTGGAAGAAAGCGAGGCGGGGATGGGATTACTGGATTCTTGAGATTACGCATGGTTACTACTTTGGAAGGAGAGGTCTGAAGGGGAATTTCAAAGGTATGTTACCTAGATACACAAAAGCATTGGACAGTACTTGCTTAAGGTGAAGTCAGGAGTTAAAACCCCTCAGAATATCTTTCAGTTTAACATATACATATGTTTATATGTTTGGACATAGCACCCTGTTAACCATCACGCAAATTGCATAGCCTAAGGCCTGTTAGACTTCTGGGGAAAATACACTAGGAACAGTAACAGCACACAAGGATTGAGCGTCATAAGTACAGTGAAGATAACCTACCTAGTCACAAGCACTGTTAAGATACTTTTCAGCTACAAAGTGAACAACCAAGTGAAACCGAGGGTTTTGATTTAATGTGTAATTTTGATTTAGTATGTAGCTCCAGACCTCTCTTCAGTTTCTTCCCAGCATGCCCCTGAGCCTTGGCCCTTCCCCCAACTCTCTGAGGCAGGGAGAAAAGATACCCAGGCCCTGACTGAGGGCCACGGGGTGTGGGTTTCTGTTAAAGATAATAGTGTGGCCTGAATTGTGTTTCAGTTCCTGATCCTTAGAGCTGAATGACCCTCCCTGGGCACATCCACATGAAAGCAGACTGAAAGACCCCCAAGCTGACCTCAGGACCTTAAGTAATGATTTTCTGCCCTTCTGTCACTCCTAACTAGTCACCAAGACCCATGACCCCAAACCTCTTACTCATGACGACTTGGGAATTGTATTCTATAAAACCCTGGTGTGTGACCTGCTGAGGAGCTGGGGTGTTTCCAAAGCAAGGCGCCAGCCTCCCCCGTGTAGTTCCCGGTCCTTCCATGCACCACGGCATCTGCACGAACTGGCTATCTCAGCACTCAGTGGGCGAGCTCTTTGCGGGGTTACAAAAGCAAAGAGATGAGCCTTTTAATTGAAAACTTCGATGCCTGGGGTGTGACTGCCCAATATAACCTGCTTACAACAGGAACTTGTGATTTATTACAGCACCATTTTTTCATCCACAAAGGGCCAAAAGTGTAGAGCTTCTCTCTTTTACCCATGCTCCCTTTTAATAAATACAAAAACATTGATTTAAGTGCTTTTTAAGATTCTAAATATAATAAAGATAATACAGAGATCAAGATTTGCTGAGGCCTAAAGCTCCGTGACTAAAAAAACTACCACACTAAACTACAAATACAAAACTAGGTAGTGAACATTAATTTTTAATAGGAAAATACATCAACTGTGGATGAAAAGGGGGTTCTATGGAAATTAACCTCACAGGGTGATCTGATGGTATTTTGGACATATTGGGTTTAATAAATTATATCTTTAAATGGATTTCATCTGTTTCTTTGCTCCTGAGTGATGTGGCTATGAACAGAGCTGTTTATAGATTCCTTTGCTCAGGCATGGATTCATTCAGTTCCTGGATATCTTCTCCGTGCAGTTTGGGGAACACTGACCCTCGAGGACTCTAGAATATCAGGGTGCCATTTCCCACAGCAACAAAAAAGATGAAATAACTGGGAATGATGGTAATAGGAAATGGGAAGAGATGTACTTGGAGAAAAGTAAAACATATTAGAACAACAGGAAAATATAAAATGCTCTTGAATATTAAAACTCATCTCCTGAGTTTTATTGATAAAAATAACAATCCCAATAAGACTACCAATAGGGCGTTGACTCTATTTCTGAGTGGGTATGGGGAGAGGGTCCCAAAGTACATAAGGAAAAGGAAAGTAAGTAATCAAACAAAAAACAGAATAACCAGAGAATTTTGGAAAGGAGTAATGGGAATAAATTAGCTGAATCAGCTATTAAAATCATATCAGAACACCTCAGTTTATTTAACATTCCATTATTATTTGCATCTCTGCTGTGTAGGCCATAATTCTCAGCACTGAAGACAGCTATGAACAGTAGTAAAAACAGATACTTAAAACAGTGAAATATACAGAAAAGTACATATGTCTTTCTTTAAACAGTACTTCAAACTGATTTATATATATAATTTAAAAAACAAAAAGATTTTTAAAAAGTGTGATCTCGAATCTTAGGAATGAAAAGATCAAAGGAACAAAATAGAAAACCAAAAATTAGTCCATCTATCCGTACAATTTAGGCTGTGACAAAAGTAATAAAGATGCCATCTCGAGTGGGGTGGGGAGGGAAGGAAAGACAGAATTGAAGAGGAAGGAAATGGTCTTGGAGGGAAAATTATCTAAATATACACGTCTAAAATCTAACATGTAACATGCATATTCACATAACAAACATCCACATATTCATATCCATAACTAGGCACTAAAATCCACAGAGCTCAAGGGAGTCTTATTCTTACAAAAACAACGAAGATTATTATCCGTCTGTCCAGCTGGGCGGGGCAGGGCGGATGAACTCCGAGGTCACCCACACTAATACGGGAATTAACTCTCATCAACACTGTATTAGGGGCAATAGGTGAGGAGCTGAGCTGCAGGTACCCGAAGCCCGTTTCTGGAACGTGTCTCGAGAAAATCTGCATTCACCGGAATAAAAACGGGCCTCTGGACTTCCTTCGGGAGAAATGCCGTAAATACAAAAGAATCCACAGATGACAATGTCAGTGACGCTAAAGCTCTTTACTGGCATCACCCCACTCGTAGACACATATCCAAGAGTTTACCAATAGTTTTCTCCTGATTCCCGTAAAAACATTTGGATTGCGCACACAACCACAAAAGAAGGGCTTCTGAAGCACCAATTTTTAGATACCTGTCTACAAGTACGGGCTTCGGCCGGGCGGCTCTGTTGGAACATCGTCCGGTGCAACAAAAAGGTTGGGAGTTCGAGCCCCCATACAGGGGTGATCGATGTTCCTTCTCTCTCTCTCTCTCTCTCTGCATCCCTCTGTAAAATCAACATATACTCGGGTGGATTTAAAGAAATACACGGAGTACGGGGAGCCGGCAGCTAGGCCAAGATGGCGACGAAAAAGTTGTTTTTGATGTGCTGAGATCAGTCACACCAATGTCCTACACACTGGGGTAGGAAGGACAGAAACTTCCCATTGCAGCCGAGCCCTGGGTGGCAGCCTTTCCTCAAGGACGCTTTTGTCGCCAAATAAACAGTAATTAGAACACGCGAAAAGGCGCCCACCTCCCCCTTGCAAGGGCTGAACGCCACCAACGCGCCGAGACACACCAACCTGACTTTGGGAAACCTGTTCCGTGTCCCCACGAGAGATGCATTTCTACATTTGGCTGAAGGGGCAAACTCGGCCTAACAGAAAAAAAACCTGACAGAACCCGCCGCTGCCCAATTAAATCCAGGATGGAAGTAAAGCTTAGAGAATGCACCAACCCGTGATCAGGCGGGACTTTTTGATTGTCCGGGCCAAGACACTGGCTGGTAATACTGAGTAGTTCTCCAGTCCCCAGGCGTGGGGTGGGGCCACGGGAACGCTTCCGCACAGCTGACACCGAGCGGATCTAGCGCGGGATCAGCTGTCAGGAGGGTCCCGGGGGGGGGGGCACTTCACACAGGTGTCCTTCCCTACGCACACTCCCCCTTTCCTGGAGGGATCTGCAGCCACCTCAGGGACACTACTAGCAACGTAAGACAGCAGAGAAAGAAACAAGGAGGGCGGTGGGGCAAAAGTGCACAGCTCTCTTGGTGAGATCAGTGGTGGCTCTGAAAAGAGCCTTTTTGGGTTTTAGAAGCAGAACAACCTACTTCTTTTTGGGTGCAGCCTTCTTGGGCTTGGCAACCTTGGGCTTGGCGGCCTTGGGCTTCACAGCCTTGGCTGCGCTCTTGGCGACCTTCTTGGGCTTAGCAGCTTTGGCTTTTTTGGGGCTCTTGGCTACCTTTTTGGCCACAGTAGCCACCGCCGGCTTCTTCGCCTTCTTCGGGGTCTTCTTGGCGCTCTTCTTGGGGGTGGCTGACCCCGCAGCCTTCTTCGGCTTCTTGGACGCCCCAGCAGCCTTCTTAGGCTTGGCCGCGCCCGCCTTTTTGGCCTTAGGTTTGGCCTCACTTGAGGCCGCCTTCTTGTTGAGCTTGAAGGAGCCCGAGGCGCCGGTGCCCTTGGTCTGCACCAGAGTGCCCTTGCTCACCAGGCTTTTAAGGCCCAATTTGATGCGGCTGTTGTTCTTCTCCACATCATAGCCGGCGGCTGCCAACGCCTTCTTGAGTGCAGCAAGCGACACGCCACTGCGCTCCTTAGAGGCGGCCACAGCCTTGGTAATGAGTTCGGACACCGGCGGCCCAGATGCCTTACGGCGCACCCCTGCAGACTTCTTGGCCGCCTTCTTCTTTACTGGGGTCTTTTCCGCAGGGGGGGCAGCAGCGGGGGCGGCAGGAGCGGTCTCCGACATGCTGGCGATCTGAAACTTGGAAACAAGTGGCAAAGCGCCGATGGAGCGGCGCGGGCCGCCGCTGTATATATAGAGCGCAGGCGCGCGCTGATTGGTGCTCCCGCCGCCCTCCTGGCTGGCAGGCTTCGAGCCGCCGCGGTGCGCCTAAGTTGTGTTTGTTCCACTTCACAAAAGGGGGGAAATATTAAAATGCCCCGCACCAAATCACTCAGTTTTGGTCGGGAAAGAATCCGAGAAGCCTCAGGATTCGTGTTCTGCAAGATATTTTTCCCTAACTGCAAGGACACCGCGTCCAGGTGTCCCCAAACCCCCCAACTCCGAGGGAAGTCCAGGGCAGTCGGAGACCACTTTCTGTTTTTCTTCTAAATTACCTATTCGCTCCTTTGCCCCCGAAAGTTCTTTTTCTCAGAGGTGGTTGGGCACATGTTTACTTTGTTTTGGGAACAAAAACCAAGTGCTTTCCACTTACATTTTCACGGTAATTCTGTTTCTTCGCAAGGGAAGTAACACAGGTCCTCTGTGAATTCTGCGTGCAGACCCACAGGAGCGGGGGACTGAGACACGGTTCTGGACTAGCCCGACGCAGTCAGGGAGGGATGGGAGGGGGATCGTAAGTTTCGGAGGATCCCTGGGTGGTGGCAGGTGAGAGACTTAAATCTCTGATTTGAAGACATTGAAACTCTTTATCAATCCTTCTTTTCACAGATGGGGGCGGGGCACCCTCTTCACTTTCCAAAGGCGAGAATTTGGGCTGTTTTTAAAAAGCTCTCAGGTTCCCCTTTGGGTTGTGCAAGCAGGGGGTCTGGCCTTGAAGAATGTGGATGATAACGGAAGAAAGAAACCCGCTAAGCTTACAGAGTACCCCCAATAGACTTGGCAGAGAGGGACAGGTAGATGATCTGTTTTCAGGGAAAACATGCATTTATTTATTTTTGCATGCTGGAGTTAAGAGATGAATTTCAGTACGTGAAAATTCCAGGTTTCTTCCAGTCACAATATATAACACGTGTCATGATATACAAGGACATCCTCGAAGTGGGAACTCAAAGATACAGATGGAAATAAAGCTGTCTTTAATAAGAGACACTCCGACTTATCAGATGAACTACAGGTTGGAAACAGAAGTAAAAAAAAGGATGACAAAGTTGAAAACAAATACAGGAAAAGTACTAGAATACATAAATTATTATACCACTTTTTATTGATGAGTTAATGTATTTTCATCCCTCCTAAAGCTGACCTTATGTGTTCTATTGTAAAATTTGATTTATAACTTTAAGTTTTGTTACTTCACATGTTGCCCTTCAGCTCAAAGCAATTGCAACTTATTCTTGAAAGAAAAGGCTGAGAAAATGTTCTGTCTATATATTTAATATAACCGTTTTATATTTAGCACAAAGGAAGTATTATGACACAGCGGAAATTCCTGTTTAACAAACACATGTCTGCATGGGAATATGTAGGAGAGGTGCAAGGCCTAGATTCCGGTGGTCAAAAGTGTGAGGCCAAGCATCTCAGGGTACGGGTGGTGTGCACTAAATGCTGTTCTTTCTAAGTGTTAATGCATACAACAATATTTTGCAGACATGGCTGCAACCTGATGAACTTGACCAAGTATACCCATTGCAAAGAAGTCAAGTGCATTGAACCAAACCCTGGATAAGTGTAGCCAACTGCAAAGAAGAAACCAATAAGAATTGTTGCCTGTGGAGGCTTCCACTGGGCATGTGACCAGCAGAGGACTTTCTTCTGCTGTTCTTCTCCGGTGAGGATCCTTCCTGCCTCCTTCAGGGGGTTGGGAGCCAAGGACTGGGGGTGCCATGAGGAGTGTGTGAAGCTGTAACTGCCTTGTGAAGCAGGCCTCAGATTGGGTTTATCCTCCCAGTTTACCAGCTTAATGCCTGGTAAGGCATCTTTCCCCCTTCCTTTATTAATATCTAGCGGCCAACGCTAGTGTCTATGAGCCATGGTTAAACCTTTCTTCTGGGAGACAGAGCTTTGAAGATTATTCCTGGGCCTCCTTCACTTGCCACAATTAAAAATAAAACATTTTTCTTCCAACAGGACTTGTGTGCCTTTGGCTCAGACACCCCAAGCAGTAAATGCACGGTGGTAAAGGTTACAAGAGGGTTTACTCATGTTGGTTCAGCGGCGGGTAGAAACCAATCCCTTTCACTTAGACCAACCATAACCGCGTGGTTGCATTGAGTAACATTCGTTCAACATTTGAAAACTGTGTCTCCTGCTGATCAAATTTAAAATCAAGGCAAAAGCATTTCTTTGTATCCTTCCAAGCAGTATTAGAAAGTTGTCTGAGTTCACTCTTGCCTCATCTGATGCTCGAAGACAACATTGTATAATAAAGCAGAATGTAAGTCACAGAAGTAATTATAAGTTTTCTAGCATCACGTTGAAAAAACTAAAAAGAGATAGGTAAAATTCACTTTAATAATATATTTTATGTCACTTAATATATACATTGAAACTATTATCAGTTGAACTTCTAACCAATATCTTAAAAAAATAAGATAGTTTATATTCCTTCTTTTCACATGGTGGGTCTTTAAAGTGTGTGTGTTCACAGACAGAACATTGCAATTCCGACTAGCCACGTGACAAGTGCGCAGTGGCCCACTCTGGACAACACCTAGACAGCACTGCTTCAGTCAAGGTTAACTTTCACTTCGTATTGACTTCTTTAGGTGCAGAGGATGTAAAAATTGGACTTTCACTTGTAGAACAGTAGAGATGCAAATAAATTCCAATAGAAAAGATGACCCTGCAAGTTATCATCTTAGTGACTAATAGGACAGGAAGCAACTTTGTATCTAATTTTTCAGGCTTCATATTCTTTCTTCCTGTGATGGAATATGTACTCCATTCTCCTGTCTCCTGCTGACTCTCTTACTGAGGACATAACCACCCTGTGACCCACACAAGTGCTGTCCACGGGCAAGTATTTGTATGACAGTCATATTTGAACTTCTTACAACTGTAGTTTGACACTCAGTTCCTAAGCACTCCAGAGTCAGACTCTTTGGCACCTGTTCTAAAAACTGGAAGAGACAAAACTTGTTCACCATCAACTTGAAAGCGACTAGAGATCTGATAGATGTCCCAGGATCTCAGCTTTGAAATAAGATTGAGTGTGTCTGTGATCAACAACAGACCGTGAACATTAGCTCCGAGGATTCAGAGGATGACCTTTCCATTCAAAATCTTTGCCCTCACAGATGACACAGTTAATAGTACAACACACTACGTTGTGTATTCTCATACGCATACACATCCTGAATGTTGCCGGCTGGGTAATTTTATTTCATATTCTTCAGGTCTGGAAAGAGCTGGTGAAGAAAGTTGAAATACACAGAGCAGAACTTCCATTCCAAAACGTAGTGATGAGGCTGCATTAGTGGAGCAACTTGGACCGCAGATACACTTGGAGGAGTGTAAGAGGAATGGCGCGGCCACATGCGGGGACCCAGGGCTGGATTTTCCTTCACGTCCTCTGTCTCCCGTGACTGCTTTTGCAGGCAGCTAATCTGATGCTAATAAACCTTGTGATAGGCCCCAACTGGGAGTCATTAAAACCTTTTTTTTCCTGGGTCACCAAGGGATGCGGCACGTAATAGCAGCCACTGCACTGGCTTGCCTGTGGATGGAGAACACAGCTGAGCTGGTGATGCAGAAGAGAGGAGAGAAAGAGAGAGTTTGGGCACTGGCACGCTGGTGAGCAACACCAGCTCCTGCCATCACCAGGAGCTGAGTTCTCAGCCTTCCCCACTTTTTCCTCCTTTGTAAATGCGAGTGACACTTCCCCTAGGAGTAGAGTGAGGATTCAGTTAGGTCACTGTGGATCATTCCAGGGAACAGGCTGACGCCACAGAGTCCTGCTTGGGGTTTATTCCCCTTAGATTCCTGGCCCATGAGCCCCTCCTGCTTTGGGTCCCAACTCTGAGAAAGGTGGCATTCTCCTGACTTTGCATGGGTGGGGGACAGTGGGCCAAGTCCAAGTCCAACAAGCTGGTTCACTTTTTCCCCTGCCCATCTCTGAAAGGTCACAGGGCCTAGGGACTACTTAAGCAAGTTCGACAAGAAGAGATGAAGCCAGCACTTCTGGAAGGGGTGTGTGTGTCTGTGTGTCTGTGTGTGTGCGTTGCGTGTGGTAGGTGAGCACAGAACACATGACCGTCCCTGTCACTCAGAATCTACCTCACATCATTGTGCTGGGGGCTCCCTCCTTGCCCAGTCCTCCATGGTAAACTCCACGGTGACCCTCACATGGTCACCTAGGCCTGGTGTCCTGCATCCCAGGTGTATGCTCACTTTCACTGTCCAGCAGGTGAGGCTGTCAGTATATAAGGGGAACAAGGTGCTCCATCCCCTCTCCTTTTACTGAGCTCCTGATGGGGACCCCATTCCTATTCCGTTAGTTTGTTTACTGAAGAATTTGAGGTTGTGCTTCAATGGATAAAAGATTTCTTATACTTTTCATGGTTAATAGCGTAGTACTTATAATTTCCTCTTAGTTTTATAACAACCCAGGAAAAATACACAGGTGGTGTAGAGCATCGGAAGAACTGGCCGAGGGGCTGGAATGCTGGGGTTCAAATTCCGCTTTCATTTGCCAGCTATAGCCCGTGGGACAAATGGGACAATTACTCTGTGCCTCAGTTTTCTCGTGTATAGTGTCAACAGCAGTCCCTGGATCACAGGTTTTTAGGAGAATTAATAAGAATACAGTTCTGAGAACACCACCAGACATGTGTTCACATCTTGCTGTTTGGCCTAAAGAACACTAGATGGCGCTCCAAGCCAACCAATGCTTATTTTAGAAGCTGTTTCAATTCCATATCCTTCCTGTAAATTATTAATTTCTTGTTATTCCCTGAACCTTTTTTTTTTTTAATCTCTTTGGGTGAACATTCACCACTATCCCAATTGGCCAGACGATGACCCTGGGGCCACTGGAAGCCCTTAGACCGCAGTAAGTCCATAGATGAGCAAGAATATCAGAGGAACAAATTCAAGGTTCTTCTGGTGTAAATGGTGTAGAGAAATCAGGCTGATGTTCACTCATTTGTTGCTCAAAGACTCAGTCGGCGCTACTCGGGGTTCGGGAACGAGAGAGTACACAGGACTAGCTCTGCTCCCTGGTAGGGTTTGGAGGCCAGGGGACGTAAAAGAAGGTCTGTGAAAAAGTAGGGTCCCGTCACAGACATGGTCTTACAAACGAACTTCTAAAATACAAAATGACTTCTTTTCCTTTCTACAGCGAAATGGCCACCGTGGAAGGAAGGCTGACTCCAGAAAAAACTACTTGTGCAAAAACAGGAACGCTGGGACTGGCTCTTGCCTAACAGGAACAAGACATGTGAGATTCCTGGTTAAGGTAGAGCAGTTGTGATGATAATGACAGTAATAATGAATCTGCTAAACACTATGTAGTGAAAAATAAAAATAAACACTATGTACTAACAAGGATTAAAGGATTTAAAGGGTGTGTGACTTTGCAATGTGCCTAAGGTCAGCCAGCACCCACACACAACGCCCCGCAGGTGGCGGCACCCGAGTGCAAATTGTAGCCAAGGCCCAGAGAAGAGGCCAGCCCCTCCCGCCATTGCTTTCGTGAACAAGCAAAACATAAATCGTTTAACTAATTAAATTAAAACCACCCAGGAGCTAACTAGTAATTGTAAAGAGATTTTAGGTGAGGAACTTGACTTTTTTAAGAACTGAATTTTAATCTTTACATTTTCCAAGGTTACTTGATCTATTTAATTAGATCCGCTTCGTCCTTACCCTTGCTCACCTGAAGGCGTTCCCAGTGGAGGATGCTATTTGCTCACTTGGCCACTAGATGGCGAGCAAGCTAAAACTGCCCTGCGCAGCGCCGCTGAAGCGCGTGGTGCCTGGCTAAGCCATCAATCATTAACTCTGGGTTGACCTTGTATTACTCAGGAGATTCCAAAGCTCGTTTCTGCACAGATTTTGAGAGAAAGAAATCATTAGTACAATTGACGAAGCTGTGATACTGGAATCAGGGCGCAGAGTAGTCAGACAGAGGCTGACTCCCAGGGCCTTTGGGAAAAGTACTCTTTACTCTCCATAAAGATAAATAAAGGGTTAGTTGGACAAGAAGCTCTCCTGGGTGCTCCATGGACTCCGCCAAAACAATTATTAAGCTGGAGCCATACAGATAACAACCCTGAGGTGCCTGCAACTTAGGATGAAGGGGGAACCCTGGGAAGGGAACGGGCTAAAATGCAAACGCCATGTCTGCCAGTACCGTGTAGAAGTGAGTCCAGAGGAGGAAATGGGGGTGGACAATGTCTCATGGAGAAGCCACCTCAGTGTGTGTGTCTCACCTGTGAGTAGCCACTAAGCATTAGAAGCCTGGAGACGGAGGAAGTTTGCTCAAGTTTTATCTTCATCTTATTATTATTTTAATAGTGAGGTAAACCTGACATAGGCATACTGGTGTGATGATACAGCCTCCGATTAGCCATGTCACTGATAATGTCATTACTGTTATATTAGTGATGATAAGCATGGCCAGCCTTGACTGCATGTCAAGCACAGTGCAGAAGCCTTCATGTATCAATTTCTGGTTTTTTAATTGAATTCTAAATGTCATTTTATAAAATAGCTGGTATTATCATCCATTTCCAAGTGAGGGATTTGAGACTTAGAGCATGTGTGCCTCTGAGATACAGCTCTGCCGTGCAGGTTCTGCTCCCCGTGCCTTTATAGCACAGACACGGACTTACTCGTCAGAAAGGAGATTCCACACGGCGGGTTCCAAAAATTCGAGTTGCACAGAAGTGAACGTGAGAATGGACTCTGTTGCTTTTCTGGTCAGAATGAAAAGAGCATATGGACACTTTTCACGGGAAGATAATGAACATTGACATTTCCCCCTTAAGGTTCCTCAGGCTGAGAGAGCTGACGGGTAACAATTTACAAAGTAGCCACTGTTTTGGCCTCTCACTCTGCGGGCAGAACCGGATGCTTGCATGGTGGTGTGTGGGTCGGACGGCACCTGCCCCAAAGTGTGTCACTGCACGTAGGGCTGGCCAGCCTGTGGCCAGCGAGCCACATGCAGCCCAGGATGGCTGTGAACGTGGCCAAACACAAAATTGTGTATTTACTTAAAACATTATGAGATTTTTTTGTGATTACATGTCGCAATATATTTAATGTGTGGCCCAAGACAACTCTTCCTCTTCCAGAGTGACCCAGAGACGCCCCTGGATCCTGCAGTCTGTAATCATTGGCTTCTTCTGTCTGTATCTGTGAACAGTCAGTGGTAAGAGGTCACTCCCATAAAATATCGTTTGCTGATCAGAAACCATTGGCCTTATTTAACAGATGCTCAGGTGGAGGTTCAGGGAGGCAGGAGCGACGGTGCAGGGAGAGGCCAGGAGCAAAGCAAGCAGGGCTTAGGACTCAGGGAACATTTACACCCAGCACTGGACTTGTCAAGAGGACCAGACGCTTGGGAACCTTTCCCCTTCACCCACTGCTCCTGTTGGTCACAGACTCAACAGAACATACCTGACGCTCACATGGCCCAGGTGCTCTGGGGACACGTGGGCCAGGAGGTCTTCAAGGGGGGGTTGCAGTTGGCTTCACAATCAAATCTTGATCACTCATTCACTCACTCATTCCTTCTTCATTCACTCCACACCTGAACACCGAGTGAGTACATGTATAATCTCCTAGCCAGAGCGCTGTCTGTGAAAAACAATGAGTAGGAAACACATCGCTATGTTGTAGGGTTTTATCTCTGGAAAGAGAGATTGCAGGTGGCTTTTATTTCCCTCTTTTAGCATATCTGGTTTCAATTTTCCCCTCATAAACTTGGATGGAGTTTGTAAGTCAACAATGAGCGGTATGCAGAAGGTCCTTTGGCAAACGGGAAAGTGATACATTTTTCTGAAGTTGCCAGAAGTGTTGCTGAGATGTGGTTTGAGCTGCAGTTGCAAAGTTAAGACCCCTGATGGGCCGAAGAAATGATACTCCGACGGACAATGGTGGGCAGGGGTGGAAGTCGGCTGATCTGCATAACCTGCATGCCTCCCCCCAGATCAGACAAGAAACCGTCCCCAGGGGTCCCCAAACTTGACTGTGCATCAGAGCTGGTGTGGGTGGGGTGGGGGAGGCAGCTCTTAAAACAGTTGAGTAGGCCCCACTCCTACTTTTGCGTTTCAGCAGGTTTGGGATCTGCCTGAGAATTTGAGTTTGCCAGGTTCCTAGCGACTCTGATGCTCCTGGTCCGGGGACCACAGTTTGGAAATTCTGGCTTTAAGAAATGCAACCCCCAGCATTCCTTCAGTTTTCCACTGCCCCGCCCCACCCCTGTGTGCAAGCCCGTGGTGGCTAGGCACCTAGCCCCAGCACCTGAAAGGCTGTAAGAGCTCACACCTGCAGCAGCCGCCGAGCTCCCACTGAACCTGACTGGGAAGATTCTCGTCTGCAGTGACATGGACTGCGATGTCTGCAGACCCTTTCTGACGCCCATGGAGCCAGGGCCTTCCGGGGGACCTGCCTGGACCCCAGCCCGCTTCGGGCATCCTGGCATCCTGGCAGGCGCCGTCATGCACCAAGTGGCTGTTCCTTGTTCCTCCTCAAGGTCACCCTCCCCTCCTAAAATATATAATACGTGAAATAATAAAAATTCTGCTGCCCTTCCCCAACCAACAACGTGGGTTTGAACTGCCCGTGTCAACTGAACTGCATTCAATTGAAAAAAAAAATCAGCATATGAGTTGACTGGGACAGTTCAGACAGGTGTTATTCCAGGGTCAAGTGCATATGATGAAATGTACAGAACCCGCAAGTCCAAAAAACAGGAAGTAGATCTGTGATTGGCTGGGGGTGGGGATGATGAGGCAACCGTAATGACTAAATGTTCAGGCTTCCCCATGGAGAGAATAAAAACCCCAAAGTGGACTATGGAGATGGTTACGCATATTTGTGCATGCACGTGAACCCGCTGAATTTTACACTTTAGATGGAGGAGTGGTGTGGTTATGTGGATTATATCTCAACAGCAAAGCTGTCACCGAGCCGGAGAAAAGGAAGAGTGCGATCAACCCCAGTGCACTCATCACCAATGTTTGGCATCCACCCGACCCTGATTCCTGTCCCCCTACGGCTGAGAGGCCCTGATTTCCAAGTTTGACTTTTTCCCTTGGCCAGAATTTGGTGCAGAATTTGAATTCCCTACGTGCAGAAGGCATTGCTTACTGGACATATCAGGTCTTTAAAAGTTTTAGGAAAATCAGATGCGTTGCATTTGTTACTATGGTTGGAAACATCTAAGACAGCGTTTCCCAAACTTGGTCATGTGTGTTTGGTGGGGGGGGGGGAGGCTTTGAAATTCCAGATGCTCGGGTGGCACCCCCCCCCATTAAATCAGTGTGTGAAGGCAAGAGCAGGGCATCAGAAGTTTAACGTTTCTCCAGGTGACTCCAGTTCGCTGCGAAGTCTGTGAAATGTAAATAACTTACGTGAATTGTAAAAGGTGTTTTTAATAGCTAGGCTCTGATTGGTTAATCTTATTGCTAGACAAGACAAGAATCTCAGTGTCTGGGGGCTCTTACTCAACGCTATCCTTGCTAAATCTTTCCGGGGAGCACAGTGTTTGCAGACACAGCTGTAAGGAAATTGCTTGACTGGAACCTAGCCAGGTAAGTTAAGGCAACAGCAGAGAAATCACCCTGTAATCGTCCAAATAGCTCATAGAAGCCACAGCTGAGCCTGCCATCTGGGAGAGGGGGCACTGGGTGTGAATCCTTCTCTTTACCGAGGCAGGTAAACAAAGCTACCTGCGGCAACCGCCTCCGGGTCGCAGCAACCCCCTGGAGTTGGGCAACATCCTGATTGGATTAATTCTAATCAAATAATGAAATCTAAGCATTCTAACTCCAATACAACACAGCCACATGGAACTTTAAAAGTTTTGACAAAGTGTAACTGAATTTTTTCATTATCCAGTATTTAAATATTTAGGTCAGAAGGTCCTTAGGCGTCCTGTCGTGGGTCAGTCCCCTCGGTGTGCGAAGCCCGTGGCGCAGCCGTGGCCCTGGGAGTTTCGCACTCGGGGCTCGGCCGCAGGAAGGACGGTCCGCGCGCGGGAGACGCACTTCTTCCCACCAGCGGCCGGAAAAGGATCGCGCAGGCCAGGAAGTTTCGTTCGGGCCACCCGAGCCCCCGCGCCCGCGCGGGATGGGCCCGCGAGCCAGGCGCGCGCTGCTCCTGCTGCTCGGGGTTCTCCGGGCCCTCGGGGTGCCGGCCGCGGCCGCGCAAGGCCGAGCTCGTGAGTACGGTGGGGACGCGGGGTCTGCCCGCCGGGGCCGCCGGGCTTGGGGGTGGCGCCAGCTTCGCGTACCCCCTCTCCCCAACCCTCCTCCTGGGGGGGGGCCCGACCGTGGGGCGCGGGTGCATTGCGTGGCCGCCCGCCCGCCCAGGGCCTGGTCCCCACGCGCTGTCCCCACTCGGAGCCACCGCTCCCTCCCGGACCTGACGCTCCCGAGGGTCGGTCTTTGAGTTTCTCGTGGAGGCCGTTCTGGGTTATCGAGTCTCTAGGTTTGGGTCACGGGTTTCCTGTCTCTCCGTCACCTCCCCCCTCACCTCCTCAAAAGTCCCCACCGAGGGCCACCGCGGTCAGAGCGCCCCTCGGCCTCGTAATCTGGACGCCGCCCGGGCTGGGGGACAGCACGCTGTGCGAGGGGCTCGGGGCGGGGGCTGTTCGAGAGGGCGGCGGCGTCTGAGCTCTACCTGCGGGGAGACTGGGGTGGCGGCCCTGACAGGGATCTGCCCAGGCCTCACTGATTCTTGGAGGCCGTCCCGCCTGGAAACGCAATTTTGGAACGGAAAGCCCAGTTGTGGTTTTCAGCGCTGGTTACTGAAGTGCGGTGCAAAGGGCACTGCCTCATCCCGGGGTTCTACCCGGACGCCAAACACAGGCCTGTTCCCGCTGGACTAACGCCCTCCGTTTCTGAACCTTCTCTTCCGCGAGCTGCCGGCTCCGCTCTGCATTTGGGAGTAGGAGCTATCCATGTGTAGATTTTACAGGGGCCCTGGGTTAAACGACTTTCACCAGGTTAGAGAACCTAGTGAATCAGGTTTTCCGATGCTGAGCACCACATCTGTTCCCAATGGGGGCGGACAGTGAGTCTGCCCTGGGGCGCAGGCTGTCACAGCCTCCAAGGGACAGGGAGACGGCACCCACGTGGCCAGATAACAAGCAGGCATGGCTTGCTCACTGGCAATTTTGTTCGGCATTCCCCGGGGCTTCCGAGGCAGAGCACGTCATGGCTGCCGGTGTTCAATGTCACACTGCAGGAGAGGTTCAGCCACGGGATCTGATGTGAATGAAGGATTTACTGCTCACAGCCGAGGACAACCAACGGCTTGGCTCTGCTGGTCCCTGGGCCCATAGGGAGCCGGATCCGTGCCGGTGACACCAAGTATTCTGGCGGGGGTGGGGCTGACAATAAGGTAACGAACAAAAGGTGTAGAAGCTCACTCAGGAAGCACTCACAGTGAACACAGGTGAAGCTCAGAGGTTAGGACGGGCTGCTCTAAGCTGGCCCGTGGGCAGAGGTCAGCGTGGTCTTGCTGACTGGGACTAGCGCCTCCCAGGTCCACCCAGTGGGCCTGGAAGGGGGGTCCAAGCAGGGCTCGTGACAGGGCACTGTTGACATCTTGTGTGGAGACAGCCGTGTGCACGGCACCCCTCCCCTGCACCCACTAGGTGCTACGTGTGCCCACAAGTGTCTCCAGACCTTGCCCATCGTCCTCCCCAACCCAGTTAAGAATCAGGGCTGGAGAAAGCAAGGGAGTGCAGGGGGAGGCCCAGCATGGCCAGGGCTCAGCCCTGGGCCTGCAGGCTGCCGTGATCGTTCCAGCCCAGGCGCGGCATGGTCCCACAGCAGCAAGCAGCTTGCTCGGCGGGAGGCGGGATGAGGGGGCAACAGTCAAAGCTGGGAGCTGTGCACCAGGCGGGGCCGGAGGTGGCGGACTGGGCCAGTGGTGGGAATCACTTATTTTTTTTGCATATGCTGGTGGCAAATGTTAAACTTCGGTTCTTGAGTTTGGCTGAGAAAGGATCCAGGTTCAAGAGCCTAATTTAGAAAGTAACAGATGGAAGTGAGCCAGCTGGGCTGCATGGACTCAGCAAAGAAGTTAAACGAGAAAAAGAAGGGCCCTAGGAACTTAGGAGAAGCAAGCAAAGGTCAGCACCTGAGGGAGGAAGGAGGGCAGAAAGACACAGTGGAGAGAGAGAGAGGGAGGGAGAGCATGCTGCACCTGGGTCCTTCATCTTGAGGGTTCTTACCTGTTTCCTAAGGTGGGGATTTTAGGGGAGGTCTCAGGGGAGAATTTCACGAGCATATTCATCAAGGTCCTTGTCTCTGCTCATTGATCGGCCCTGAAGTGGACGGTCATTAGTCATCCCAGCTGGTCCTGACCTCGGCTACAGCCTTGTTTCTCCTGCTTTTGCTGCTTTTCTGGGCCTGGAGCTGACCCCCAGCTGAGGCCGAGCTGTGTCTCCTATTTGGCCCAACCTCAACAAACCCAATGCCCCTTTCCTAAGATTATGTGATGCTGACCAGAACCTCATTGTCCTGAGGGCTCCGTGCTCAGTGCAAGGGCTTGTGTGGGCATCCTGCGAGGCCACTCTGCAGCCCCTCATCCCTTCTTTGAGGGGTCTACGCTGGATGCTGCAGGACATGCTAGGAGGCAAGGGTCACCCTGGCGGTGAGGTCCTAACCTACAATAATTGTTTTCTCTAGTTTTGCCCTGTTGCTAGGCACCGGGGAATTTCTGCCAGGGGGACAGTCAGTAACTGACCTGTCATTCCTGCTCTGCTCGGGCCTTTGTAACCGCTTCCTCTATCAGATACCTGTGGAAGGAAGTTCCTGAAGGATCTGTGTGGTGTGACGTAGAGAGGGGTCAAAGGTGACTCCATTGGCCTGAGCTGCAGGGTGATACAGGTGATGCCGCTTCTGAGATGGTGAAGGCAGAGGAAAGAACAGTTAAGGGAAATTGGTGGTTTTGGGCTGCAGTTCCAATCGGCCATTCCACGGGCAGAACTGAGAGTCCAGAGCAGAGGTGAGCTCCTGAGGCTGTGCTGTGGTCACCTAGCAGCCTGCCAGGAGCCCGGCCTCCCAGCCCAGCATCATCCAGGCGCCGGGACCCAGCCGGAACTCCCTCCCTCTGCACCTGAAGGGGGATGTGGGCAAACTTGCCCGAGCGAAGGAGAGGCCTTGTCCTTTCAATCTGCTTCGGAAGGAACTCTTTATCAGTGCATCTCACAGCCTGTGACAGCCGAGTGGGCCCAGGGAAGGGTTAGAGATGGTGGCACTGAAACCCAATAGGAAATCCCTCTGGACTTGGTTCTAATGAGCCCTGAGCACCAACTCCTGAACTTGGTGCTGAGCTCGGTGCCACAGCCGGGGACACTGCCGGGCTTTCCAGAGCTGTTGGCCCCCGGGTAGCCTGTCCCAGTTGGGTGAGTGCTGGGCAGCCTAGCGTGGCAGCCCTACTAGGCAGAGGGAGGGCGCACCGGGGAGCAGACTGGACAGTCACGGGGAGGGAGGGCCCTCCAGTCAGTGCACAGGCTGGGCCCAGACCAGTGGGTGGGCAGAGGGGTAGGAGCTGACTCAGGAGAAAGGGGCCTGCGCCTCCCAGGCCTGCTGGGCCCACTGATGCCTGTTGCGTCCCCAGGGCCACACTCCCTGCGCTACCTCTTCATGGGCGCCACCGTGCCCGACCTGGGGCTGCCCCTGTTTGAGGCCTTGGGCTACGTGGACGACCAGCTGTTCGTGTCCTACGATCATGAGACTCGCCATGCAGAGCCCCGTGCCCCGTGGGCCTGGGGAGGGGCCGCTGGGCAGCTGTGGCTGCAGCTGAGTCAGGGCCTGAAGGGGTGGGACCACATGTTCACGGTGGACTTCTGGACCATCATGGACAACCTCAACCACAGCAAGGGTACGTGGGGCAGGGGCAGGGACTGGTATTTGAGGTTCTGGGGGGCAGAGAGGAGGGAAGGTGTTTACTCCCTGGGTCTCTCAGTTTCTGGAGACGGTGGAGACAGCACCCCGCTCCTCTGGTTTCAGTGACGAAGCTGGGGGTGCTGCCAGTGTCCCACACCCTGCAGGTGATCCTGGGCTGTGAGATCCTTGAGGACAACAGCACCAGGGGCTTCTGGAAATACGGCTACGATGGGGAGGACCATCTTGAATTCTGCCCCAAGACGCTGAACTGGACGGCAGCGGTGCCCGAGGCGCGGGCCACCAAGCTGGAGTGGGAAGTGAGCAGGATTCGGGCCAGGCAGAACAGGGCCTTCCTGGAGAGGGACTGCCCCGAGCAGCTGTGGAGGCTCCTGGAGCTGGGGGCGGGGCTCCTGGACAAGCTAGGTACGGCGCTGCACCCTAGGGGGGAAGTGGAGGGTGGGTGGGGGCACAGACCTGCCCATGGAGTTTCCAGGTGGTCGAGGCTGCGTGCCTCTGGGAAGGAGCTGAGGTCTGAGGTTTCCGCCCTGAGGTCTCTACCTTCTAAGTGAGATTTGTGATGCGACCTCAAGTCAGAGGTTTGGTTTTTTTCCTTTGTGCGTGTGGCCAAAGACGCATCCAGTCCATTGAACCAAGACTCTGCGTGCGTATGTGCCCTGTAGGAGTCAGAGATGTCTGTTGTCACAGAGACACCAAGGCAAGAAATTGGGGAGGCAGCCATCAGCAGCAGGCTGGGAGTTAACCTTGACTCCCAGAGCAGGCCACGCCCCTGCAGGCTGGCGATTCTGCCACGCCCCTTCTGGCAGGGACCCTCCCTGGGCTGCACGGGGTGGGAGACCAGGGCCGTGCGCAATCTTTTCCTGAGCTCAGGAAGGGCGCTTTTATCAGATCCAACAGGATACATTGACAAAGAGCAGAAGACACGGCAACAGGTGTGCCTCTGACATGGGGCAGGACAACAGGCTGATGTGTCTGTGACTGTTCCCCATGTGACCCCCCCCCTCTAGATCGGAGTCTTGGGACGCTTTCAGCTCACAAGCTGGTGTGTCTGCAGCTGGCTTGGTCCACACAGGGCGTCCCCTTCCTTCCGGCATAGAGGAAGGGGGAAGTGAGAGCCCTGGTCCTCGCAGGAGGGAGGAAGGGTCCCCTCTCCAGATTCTTCCTCCTTCCTGCCCAGTTCCTCCTTCGGTGAAGGTGACTCGTCACGTGGCCTCCGCAGTGACCACTCTTCAGTGTCGGGCTCTGAACTTCTACCCCCACAACATCAGCATGAGGTGGATGAAGGACAGGCAGCCACTGGACGCCAAGGACGTGGACGTGCTGCCCAATGGGGACGGGACCTACCAGGGCTGGGTGGCTGTGTCTGTGCCCCCTGGGGAGGAGCAGAGGCACACCTGCCAGGTGGAGCACCTGGGCCTGGAGCGGCCCCTCACTGCCACCTGGGGTATGGAAGGCCGGTGCTGAGGAAGCCTGCTGTGGGTGGAACGGAGCGGGCCACATGGCGGGGAGGGCCTACCCCGAGCCAGCCACACTCAGGGTGCTCACTTTGCTGTTCCAGAGCCCTCGATGTCCGGCCCTCTGGTCATCGGAGTCATCAGTGGGCTTGCTGTTGGTGTCATCATCCTCTTGGCTGGAATTTTGTTCAGAATCCTCCGGAAAAGGCAGGCTTCCCGTGAGTATGAGGACGGAGGAGGTGTCAGGACCTCTGCCCAGGACGCAGTCCGGTCCTGCAGGAAGTGGGCAGAGAGAGGCCCTCGGGGGGTGGGGGGAGTGTCCCTTCCCTCTGTCTTTGGGAGCACTGGCCCCTCCATTGGAGGCAGTGTGGGGGTTTGGGGTTCCTACTGAATTCTCAGGAGCCTCGCATTCAGTGAGGCGTGAAATCCATGGCTCAGTCAACATGGGGGAAGGGCCTCAGGTCCAGATATAAGCCACGAAGCCAGTGCCTGGGCATCAGCAGGAGGAACAACCTCGCCAGCTGGGGGTCAAGTAGGGCTCTGGGTGTTAAAGCAGCAGGATTCCTGTAGAGAAGGCGAGGACCAGGAAAGGGACCAGCCAAAGCCACTGTGCTCATGAGGCCGTGGGAGGCCACAGATGACTTACTCCCCAACCCAGTCGCCCATCCTGCCTACCTCCTGGGCATCTGTGGTTTGGGGGAGAGAGCGGCAGACAGACCTGCTCCCAGGAGGCCTGGGGCCTGTGGGAAGTTGCATTGTGAGCACTGGGTGCAGGAAGTTGCATTGTGAGCACTGGGGGACAGAAGCGGAGGGACACAGTGCGAGGTGCAGAGTGCGAGTCGTTACAAGGTGGGACGCGAGGCTGGGAGGCCAGTCAGAAAGCGATGAAACAGCTGTAGGGAGAGGAAACGGTGTCTGGAGTCCAGTTCCTTTCTAGCGAGTGCAGGGAGGGGTCGGAGTTGAGGAGAGGGGGTGAAGGAGGTGGCGGGCAGGGAGACCAGCCCAGCCTGCACCGTGCCTTGTCCTGGCAGGAGCAGCCCCAGGGGACTACGTCCTGGCTGACTGCGAGTGAAGGGCCGCTTGCAGCCCCACTGGACAGGAGACAGGCCAAGACCCGGCGTGCACTGGTGGAGTTCTTGGTGTTTGAGGACAGAGCTGGACCCAACCAACCAACAGGAGCCGGCCCAGGAACTCCCTGCCCTTCGTCGTTCCCCGTTCAGGTTGGTGACTTCCTATGGGCCAGCAGCCCCCACAGTGACCGCTCCCGGAGCCGGTCGGTGCATCTCTGGCTGCATCTAGAGCCAGCCCTGGTTTCCTGCAGCGCCTCAGGCCCCATGCACCTGCGTCATCTCATCTCCTCCCTCTGCTGTGAAGTTTCGGGGACTGGAAATTTCGGGGACTCATGCCATCCTTTTGAATGTGTGGGAAGAGCTGTGGACCTTCTCAGGACATGCGTTCTCCTATTGCCTCCGTACACACCCCCAGGCCTTTCCTGGACCTATTCAAGTTTCCATGTAATCCTGTGTGTCTCTGTATTCCAATAACGCCCCCCCACCGTGGGCACTTCCGTCAGAGAGTGGTCTGGGTCATGGTCAACGCTAGGCGAAAGGTGAGGAGACACCCCTTCCAGAAGAGGCATCCTGCATGTCGGTGTACGTTAAGATCATTTTCCAGAAAGTGGGTGGGAAGTGTGCTGAGGAGGGCGCCTTTGGTCTGGCGTGCAGAAGTGTCACATGGGTTTCCCAGACCAATGGTGCCCACAGTGCACGGCCTCTGTGCTGTGCCAGGCTTGAGGTGCATCAGTGATGTCCCCTGCAGTCTCCGCCGACCCTTTCCCTTTGTTCTCAGCGTGAAAATCCTGAAGGTAGCTACATTTACACAAAAGCACTTACTTGGAAACAGACTCGGTTCAGAGCACTATCTGCATTTCTTCATATGATTCTTACAACAATTCTTGGACATGAGAGCTATTATCCCCCTTTTCTTTAGTGAAGAAAGTGAAGCACAACTTGCCAGAGATCGAGGCAGTTTTCAAACTCTGTCAGTCTGATCTCTCATCCATCCCACCCACTGTGTTAGGTGCCTAGCCGCGTAGACTGAATGGAAGAGAAGAGCTGTGGCCACCAGGTGCTGCTCTTGTGTCTCCTGATCTTTGTTCTCAGTGAGCTGGACCCACGAGCCTGCTGGGGAGACAGCAGTGAGCAGTCTCAGCCAGACTTCCTCTCCAAGTCCTGGGGAAGACTTGACCGGCATGAGCTCTCCCTGCTAGTACTCTTAGGCATCCAGGTCAGGGCTGTGATTGCCGGTGTCACTTAGTGGCTGTACCTGCACCTCACAGTGTCCTCCCTACAGCAGTGCCTTCGAGTGAGACCCCTGGTGGCGTTTCCCTCCACGAGCTGGAGCAACCTCTGTTGTATTAAACGGTAAAACGAAGCCACCAAATGGCAGGAACGTCCCCAGCATCTTCCTGGGGTTCCCAGGAGTCTGGTTCTTGTCTCCAGCTGTGCACATTCAAAAATTTAATCTACCCAGCCTCTCAGGAATGAGCAGACTCTGGTTCAGTGGCTTATCTGACTCTGTGTGAGGAGTTCAAGTGCAAACCCCTCAGCCACACGTGCCGTCTTGGTGCTGCCGCCTGCCTTTGGCTGCGAGGCTGCAGCCGGAGGCGTTCTGTGTCGGAGGGTAGGTGCCTCAGGAAGCCAAGTATAGCTCAAAAGTTTGCTGGTAGGGACTTAATTTGGGCAAAGAGATTTCAACTATTAAAAAATTTTGCTTTTTTCTGGTTGGAAAAGTTAAGTGGATAAAGGTACGTCATGTGAGCTTTAGAAAAATTGAAAATGAATTAAATTGAAACTGCCATTCCATTAGCCAATGATAAAGTCTATTAATAATGTGTGCTACTCTCAGTATTGCTATGTTAAAATCTATGAGGGCATCAAATACATCTATTTTAATAGATGCATGGCAAGTTGTGTTGTATGCTGCATGATTTTCCTGACAGTTATCTACCTTATTATGTCATCTGGGGAACATTTATAGTTTATCTAAACATTCTACACTTGGCTTCATGGGATATTTTCATTCAGCTGTGATAGGTGAGTTCATAGTTTGACCTCTCTCATAGCAGTGGCATCTAAACTGTGACACATTGGTTATTTTGTTAGTTATGATGAGGGTCTCCAGGTCTGGGCAGTGCTTACTGCTTTTCTTGCTGTTAAAATGTGGCACAGACTTGTGAGTCCGGAGCTATAACAAGATGAGATCGACAGAACACAACCAGGTACGTGAAGCCTGGCTGCAGAGAGCAATAAAACGTGTAATTCCCACACAGTGTGTAGGAGCCTCGGCTGTGCCCCCTTTGCTTGCGGCCAGTCAGCAACACTACCCAATGACGACGGTCTCAGGCTTGCGCAGAGCGCCCCCAGTGGAGCCTCCGAATCATGTTGGAAACACTGATGAATTCTCCCACTTTACATATGAATCTTCCTGTCCCCAAAGCCAACAGCCAGGAAGTTTTTCTTCCTCTTCTACCCAATGGAGGATATGTTACAATGAATTAGGCAAGCTTGTTTTCTGTTGGTTTTATTTCACACAGGTGGTCCCAGTATCACATTTATTAAACATCTGCCACTTTGACCCATTACTTTTCTTTTTTTAGAACTGAATTTATAAATCGCCATTGTCCTTCAATATTTCTTAGCTAAATTTGTCTAGCCTCGTTCATCACTTAAGCTCAACTGCATTTGGAAAATCAGAACCCTACGTTTTAAATTCTATCTTATTTAGCCTCTCGTAAAAGGACCAAAGCTTGGCAGCACAGAGAAGGGTGCCATCTGGTGACCACAGTTGAACGTGTCACAATGGTCCTGTAGCTGCAGAGCTGGGGCTGGGGACCCTGGAGGTCCTCAGTGAGAACCTGAGTATTTGAGGAAATAGGAAGAAACTACCCTCTAGCCATACAAACAGCTGGAACCACAGAAGAGAAGGAAAACAAAACTGATCCTCTTTGAGCAGTTATGAGGTCGAGGTGAAATTATTTTGTTACAATGATGATGATATAGTGTTATGGTACAGTGTGTACTTGATGCATTCCTAATTGCGCGTGCGCGCACACACACACACACACACACACACTTTAAATAAAAACGCCGCCTTCAAAATACTAAAAGGTTTTTATAAGCTAAACACCCTACCCCCAGCCAACCAGTCTAATAATGACTAGAATTCGAAAATGATACTCTGATCAAGTTAGTCTATGGAGGGTAGTTCTGGGTGTCCCATATTTTTATAAGACATTTGCTTAACATAATTTTATTTCATGTGTCTAATTAGCCACAAGGTGTTCGCAGGGTTTCTATTGGAAGGGCCTAGCCCCCACGTTGGGTGAACGGGGGCTGGGAGAGGAAGGTGAGAAGGATGGGAAATGAGGAGCCTCACAGGACCTAGTGTGAGCCACCCTCTCCCAAGCCCCAGGACAAATTAACACCTGTGTACACAGCTGGAGAAAGGACAGAGCAGCCCCATTTACTCTTGTAGCACCATTTGCCTAGCAAGCCTGTGGCCTTGTTAAACATGATGCCAGGAGCTTGTCCCCGGGCCTGGAAATGACAGGAAAGCAGGAACAGAACTCACCAACTCCCTGCGGCCCCAGGCGAGAGATAACATTTGAACAAACTGCAGCTTCTGTTACAATGTCCCAACAGCCCAGGGGCCACAGAACAGCAACTTCCCACTCTTTTTTTTTTTTTTTAATCCAATTACAACCCAAGAAAAGCTCAAAGCTCCTACCCCTCCATGCTAGTGTAGCGCCATGCTTTTCTCCTTCCTTGGAGCGCAAATCAAAACGTTACTCTCCGCACTTTCTCCTTTCCCTGAGTTCTTTCACAGCCCACGTTACTGACCACCCTAATAGCTGGCAGATCCATTTTTCACATGTCTACATGTGTGTGCCTTTAAAATATTTCCGTGTGACATTCATGATTATGGAGTCAGTGTCATTGAGAAAATTTTAGAAAAGGGGGAATTAGAAATGAATAGGAAAAAGGAACCATAACACTATGGTTCTACATTCTACTTTTTTTTTTATTAAAAAGAATGTAGAGCCTAGCTGGTGTGGATCTGTGGATTGAGTGCCAGCTTGCAAATCAAAGGGTCACTGGTTCTATTCCCAGTCAGGGCATGTGTCTGGGTTGTGAGCCAGGTCAGGTCCTCGGTAGGGGGCACTCGAGAGGCAACTACATATTGATGTCTCTATTTATCCCTCCCCCTCTCAATAATAAAATCTTTAAAAAAACGTGGAGATTTCAGTTTTACCTATGACCTCTGACCCTGCACTTTGTAATTTTTGACGTTTCTTCCTATGTAAGTCTCTGCTTGTTACTGATTCCATTTGCCCAAGTTCTCTAAAGAACAAAACTCAAAATGCTAGGGTTTGGAGTAAGGAAAATTTTTATTGGTTGAGACGTCTCTAGCAGAGAAGATGGGAGACACTCTGGGCCTCAGATCCATTTTTCTTGCTGGACTAGGTTAAGGGATTTGAAGGGTTTAGGGGGAACAGGTGTCCAAAAGCCTGGTGGGCGATTTCAATTCGAGAACCTTGGCACGTTGTGGAAGAAAAGGGGCCACATGGTAACCCAACAAGCTTATGGGAGGCCTGAGAGGCAGCCTCACGAACTCAGAGACCTGAAGTCACCACAAAGGATGGTCTAAAATGAGAATTTAGGAATTAGAGCAGTTCGTGGCCTGTAGTCCTATTCTAGGCCAGCATTTTTCCCTAACAAAGGCCTGGTAGTCTTTTCTGCCCCTCCCTCTTTTTACCAATCTTAACTGAGTCTGTCTGTCATCTTTTTGCATCTAGGGTAACAGGCTTTTGGAATGTCCAGGTAACTTCCCTTTTTTCCCAAGCCCCTTGGGCACAAGCTGAGACCACAAACCCCCTTACTGTTATTTTTAAGTTAATTGCTGACTGCTAATGAACCCTCACCCACCTGTGTAAAGAAGCATGTGTCTATCATTGTACCTTTCACCCAATCCCAGAGGCTCCCCCCACTTTCCTTTTTCTCCCGTCTCCCTGATCCGTCACCAGTGGACTTCATGCAACCCCCTCATGGCTCCTCCTTGGATCTAATGTAGAAAATAAGGGGCTAAACTGCCAATCCCCGGGGCATTTCTCAGTCCGTGGAGATGTTGCTTCCCGGCAATTGTCAGTTTGGCTCAAACAAACTCACCAAAAATTCTCTACAGGTGTGACTGTTTCTTACGTTGATAATGGCAAGAGTCCTGGACAGTGGAGCCTTGGCTTCTGGAAAGGTTCCATGTTTGAGTGTTGGCCCTGTCCCAAGTCCTGGGGTTCCTTCTTTCGAGTGCAGTCAGAGGTCAGATCTCTGTCCTCTGCACACGTCTCAGCAGCAGTACTTGTGATTCTGGTCTGTGGTCTCTGAGGTAACTCAGGGTTTCCTGAAACAGGCAGGGCCATTTCGAGCAGGTCCTGTGGTTACAACATGTGTTGCTGGTAGGGAGGGAGTAGCGAAAGTCTACAACCTGACAACTCTCAATGTGGGGTTGACGTATTTCAGAAGCGACACAAACTGGGTGCTTTCAGAGCTTTCTTTCCTTCTCAGTCTTCTCTGCTCCTCCCCCTTTTTACCCAAGTCTGAGGTTATAGTTGTGGTCATTCTGAGGCCCATCTCATTCCAAGTTTTCAAAGTAGTCATTTTTTTGTATGTGTTAAGCAGAATGGGGACAGGTGTCCCTTTTTTGTCATTTTAACAAAAGTGACTCTTAGTTGAAATTTTCAAAAACTACTGCAGGAAGCTAAGGAAACCAGTTTCATTTAAGAAGTCCCTCTGAAAACCACATTCGGATCCAATTCTGCTCTCTTCTGCCTTTTTTTTAATGGGCTTAGTCTAATTTAAAACAATAATCTCATCAAAGGCTTCTCTGGGGTAGGCCCTGAAGGCTTTGTAATGACCTTAATCATGTATTAGCTACAAGTAATCTTCCAGAACTTTTGTCCTCGCGGAGAAAACTGAAGAAGGTTGAAAAGGATTAATAAAGGAGGGAGGGAGAGCTTGTCAGGACCTGCGGGCAGGCCTGCCCCGCAGGCTGGAAAGAGGGTCTGGGCTCCCAGGCTCACAGACTTTGCGAAAAAGTGTCAGCCAGATGTTTGGTTGAAGATAAACAAGAAAAGGAAGCAGTTTTAATCTGCAATTCTTCCACTTGTTCATCTTTCCAAACACAGGGCTTTTAGGGCCAGAGCTCCTTGGGGCCAGGCTTGCACTATGTCCCGCATAGAGAAGGCCGTCAAAAAGCGTGCTTTTAATTAGGAATTGTAAAAGGGCTGAAAGGGAAAGCCCCTGGACCTACAAATCCACACTCCTTTGCTATTTTCACACTCACCCACAGGCCATTACGTAATTTATTAGTCACTAAATGGACATAAAAAATACTGAGTGGACCGCTTTGTTTAGTGTCTTAGAGCGAACACCAGTATCCAATATGCAAAATAGCACGGGGAAAAAATTGTGCAAAGCAAGAAATCAGTTTTAATTGCAAGGAAATCTACCCCATTCCACCAGCCCTAACATCGCGATACTCACTGGCCAATCACAATGGTGAAATGTTAATCACCTCCCTTTGCTCCACCCCCGGGAAAACCTAATTTAACACCTCCCCCCACAGAGCATATGTTTTCAATCAGGTCCGCCAATATTCTATTTAAAGCAGTGTACCAGCAGTATGCAGTCGTTGAAACTGCAACCATGTCTGGTCGCGGGAAGGGTGGAAAAGGGCTTGGTAAGGGAGGTGCCAAGCGTCACCGCAAGGTGCTGCGCGACAACATCCAGGGCATCACTAAGCCCGCCATCCGGCGTCTGGCCCGCCGTGGCGGCGTCAAGCGCATCTCCGGCCTCATCTACGAGGAGACCCGCGGGGTGCTCAAGGTCTTCCTGGAAAACGTGATCCGGGACGCCGTCACCTACACGGAGCACGCCAAGCGCAAGACGGTCACGGCCATGGACGTGGTCTACGCGCTCAAGCGCCAGGGCCGCACCCTCTACGGCTTCGGCGGCTGAGTCAACGTCTTCACAATCCTAAATTTCCCCAAAGGCCCTTTTCAGGGCCGCCCACTCTCTCTCGGGAAGAGCTATGCACCCTTTTCGCGCTTCCGTTCCGTAAACGTTTTTCTGTTACGTGTCAGCGTGTCTTAAATCGTTAGCAGTAGCTGGAGTGTGGGTCTTCCCCGTCAGGCCTGAGCCAGTCTGCGTAGGGACCCTCGAATGTGGGCATCTCATCCCATGCAGGGAAAACGAGGGCTTCTAGAGGTGACCGACAGTATGAAGCAGATGGGAAGGACCCTTGCTAGTTCCCGACTCATTGGCAGACGTAAAGTTAAAATCCCCAGGGTTTTTTTTGTTTGTTTGTTTGGTTTGTTTTTGTCTTTCTGGTAAGGATACCTGCCTTTTGAGGTCCAAGAAAGGATCAACCACTGATCCTAGTTGGTGAGAAGCAGTTTCCAGTCAGGCAAAGCTCTTGAAACATCGCCAAGCTGGGTCTTAGACCGGAGTCTTAAGTAAATATTTACACACATTACGAGTCTGCGACAATACAGCTAGCAGCCCAGAGGAACCCAGGACGACGTCGGTCAATCGACAACACCACAAATGCTAGCCTTTAATTCCTGATATATTTGCTGTGAGCGACCTCAGGAAACGGCACACTTTTGGACTCACCCCTCGCCGTTTTCAGTCATCGGGCTGAGTATCGTCACCCCAATGTAATAAACGGCCTAGCACTTGTCCCTTCTCAGGCTGGGCCCCTCCCTAAGCCGGAGGCCAAGCAGTTTGTAAATTACCCTGGACTACGGGAGGGGGCGATCAGTGTTCTAATCCGAGTCTCTAACTTCCTGAGCTGGGATGGCCTTTGCATTTGTGAAGGGGAAGCCTCCCCCCTGCGGGAGCGGGTCTCTAGCACCTAACCCACCATACTTCTGACTCCCAGCTCATCTTCCTGTTTTTAACTGCCTGCTGTCAGCTGTATTTTTTTTTTAATGGACTATTGAAACACTACAATAGGGTTATAACTAAAAAAATTATGTCCTCAGATCGAACCCACAAACTCTATAACAAAACCAAAGGCCCTTATTAGGTCCTCCCACAAAAATCGCATGAAGGGCTGGTAGGAGTTGCCCAGACGTTAACTGAGTAGATCATTGGGACTAGCAGTTCGCATGAGGGCGCTGAAAGGGCGATGCACTATTCTGCAGTGCGATTCTATAACTCAGTCATGGCATCTTGCCACACTAAGGTGTTAAGAAATTTTTTTTTTACAAAGAAAAACTAGATGCTTTTAAAAAGGAATGTAAAATCAAAAACGAGCAAATTATGCCAATAAAATAAATGGCTCCATAAGAGAAATGATCGTATTTTGTACATTTTGAGGCCTTCCAAAGAAGGTCCTTTGGATTTAGCGGGATGTTGGGCGGTGCTGGAGCCATGAAGGTCTACTCCTGTGGCCTGACACACACGGGGTTACGTAAATGAAGCCTCTTGGGGACGACCTCCTAGAGGATAATGTGGAGTGTGGTGTGGAAAATTATGTTAAACTGCGAAGGGTAGGATTACAGCGCCAGGTTTTCTATGGCTAAAGGAAAGGTTTCATCGCAGTCCCCTGAACTGGAGAAATGAACTTTGTTTCTAACTCGATGTGTGCCAGGTGCTAAGCTGGGGGAGCACTGGCGCATTGGTGTTCTGGGACTGCTTCTATAGGATTTGAGCAATGCTGGGAGGCCAGTAGCCACTGGGCAGGATGAGGCCACTTGTTCCTTTCCCTCTGTGACAGGAGGGTCTCCAGGTCCGAGTTCAAGCCACTGCTTATCAGCCAAGTGAAGCATATTTCTAATGCAGAACTCCCACCTCGAGGGAAACTGGACAGCATATCCAAGTCAGGCACTTACTGGGGACTGCTTCCATCGAAATTGAAGCTAGTGTGGTCACTTTCCTTACAGGATCCAATGTAATTTTTTTCTTTTCAGAGGTCCAATTATAGACTCGAATTCTGAAAGGGTAGGTCCTAGAAAGTCACCTGTAGAAGGTGCTCAAATCCAAATAGTGCACTACGTCGTTTTGCACGAAAATGCAAAGGCCCGAAGCAGGATGAACAGTATGAGATTAATACTTCTGGTGATCTTTAAGAATGCTAAATCACAAATTCTGTCAAAACTGAAATGGACCAATTTTGTTTAAAATGGGAAACAGGCTCACACCCTGAGTATTTTCTAATACAACCAACTTTTCTTTTACAAATGTTTGGGCAGCCTCCAACTTCCCCCCCAAAAAAAAGCTGTAGGTTTAGCATTTTTCGGCCCATGGAGTCCAATCCATACTCTTCGAAAGTAAAATACATGGTATTGCAGTTGCCTTAGAGCAATTAGATTACCAACCCCAATTTTTTAAATGTGGCAATATGTGCTTACCACAGTTTAAGTATAGAAGTTTGGAAATAATGAGGATCACATTATTCTTTCGACAACTGCAAACCTGATTTTTACTGGCTAGTCACTCTGTGTAATTGAGCTTCTGTTAAACATGAAAGATTTAAAAAATTCCCTATAATCACATTCTGACACCTTGACTTATTTCTGATCCCCACGAAGTCCATAGACAGACTTAACACCCTCATTAGGCTGTGGACACCATGTAAAAGCATAAAGCAGAGGACACTTGTGAAAACAGAAGTATGTTTGGGAGCCGAGCTACCCCGCACTCCTGCACGGCCTGGGTTCTTGTAGTGAAGTTACCTGTAAGTTTATACGAGGCCCACGAGACATTCTTTACTCTTGCACAACCCAGCATTTTGGGATTGTGCAATACTAGCATACTGTGACAAACCCTTTATTCCACCTCACCTCAAATTCGCTTGTTGTCAGCTAAAGAGATTGACTTGCAGTACCAAACTTCCAAGAAAATTCCAGTGTTACGCAATTTTAATATTAATTGGGTGGCTCTTAAAAGAGCCTTTGGGTTTTTTTGAAGACTGGCCTTTCACTTCTTCGGTGCTGCCTTCCTGGAATTCGCCTTCTGCTGGGTCAGCGCGGCCCTGCCGGCGGCGGGCCTGCCCGCCCTGACCTTGGCAGGGCTCTTCCGCGGGGCCTTGCCCTTGGCTCCCGAAGCCTTCCACACGCCTCGGGCAGCTTTCGGAGCCGCTGTGGCTCTCGGCTTCTGGGTCTTCTTGGTCTTGGTGCTCTTCGGAGACTTGGACTCCCTGGACAAGACCAGTTTCTTGGTCTTAGTAGACGCGGCCTTCTTGACCTTGACATTGGTGAGCTGAGCAGCTGCCTTCTTGCTTAGCTTAAAGGAACCGGAAGCACCACTACCCTTGGTCTGCACCAGGGTGCCCTTCCTCACCAAGCTCTTCAGCACCAGCTTGATACGGCTGTTGTTCTTGTTCACGTCATAGCCCGCGGCTGCCAGCGTCTTCTTGAGTGCGACCAACGACATGCTGGCTCGCTGCGGCGACACCAACATGGCCTCCGTGATGAGCTTGGACACAGACAGACCAGGAGTCTTACGACTCGCACCTGTCACGTCCTTCTGCTTCTTCCCTCGCTTTTTGACTGTTGGCTTCCCCATAAAAGCTGGGCCGGGTTCAGCCTGGTCCACGGGCGCAGTCTCAGACATCACAAGATAGAAAACGGAAGTTGAGAACCAGTGGAACCGTGAAGTTCTGCAGGGGCCCGCACGCCTTATATAGGGCAGGGCGTGCTCTGATTGGTGCATCTCCTGGGCACAGCCCCGCCCCTCGAGGGAGGAGCATTTGTGTTTGTTTTCCCCCCAAAAGTCGAAGCCTACAAAAAATCGCCTGCACAGAACTACCCAGTGCTGTTGCTGGGTGATCCCCGGAGACCTGAGTCTCACAGGCCTTCTCACGTTTTAATAAAATATGACCCAGCATGCCAAAACTATGCAATGAAGCCCTCGATTTTCAGCAAAATTCAAGAAGAACAAAGTTTCCTCTTTTCTTTGTACATTTAAAACTGATTTTCAGCAAGGGACTTGTCTCGTCTTTTCTCAGTGGTCTTCCAAATTGTTGTCTTCCACTGGGTGCGAAAAATAAGCCATGCCCTGACTTTTATGGAACGATTACGTGTGTATGTAAGAAAAGTAACGCTCTAAGGTGTCTCACTGCGGAGTTGCATGATTATAGAATTGTAACGGGATGGGGGTCTGGTCCAATCGCTGGGCAGAAGGGAGCAGGAACCCCAGGAGCAGCTCCCTTCCATGGAGCAGCTCCTTTCCATGGAGCAGCTCCCTTCCCCTTCACCTCGTAGGGGAAGGGTTGGGAAGTGCTGAGGACTGCGCATGAGCACTTGCCTTGGCAACTGGGCGCAGGTGAGGAAGAGAAATACCTTTCCGCATGCTTCCCCAATGCAGAGGATTTGGGCCCGGACTGTGTAAGGGGAGAGTGGGGAGAGTTGCTCTACTTGTGCCCCTCCCATTCTCGGCCAGCGGGGCTCGAGTTCCTGGGTCCTCGCACCCTGGAGGACACACGGTTCGGATAGGTTCCAGGCGCCCTTGCGCAAAAGGTGCAGGCAACTGCCTGGCCAGGAGCACAGCAGGCGCAGAAACACCTGCGGGCGGGCCCTGAAAGCCGCATGGCCCCTGGCACGGAAGACGGCACAGCACTGGCGGCTGGAGGCGCACGTGCGGGTCTCGCCAGGCCGCGCACACGGATGCACCGGAGGGCGGCAGCCAGAGCCAGGGAACAGGGCGCCGTGAGCAGGCCGCCTGGGTGCGCTGACTCCGAAAGACGCCTGAAGCCAGACAGTGACCGGAAAGCAGCTAAGCCACTTGCATTTCTTAAAGGGCAGTGCTTTTGGGTTGGAGAAGATGTTCTGGGCACAGGCTTGGATTGAGCTGGCAGAGGTTGGCAGGCATATTTTCTTTAGCTGTAAACGGGCTTTGAGGTTGAAGCCTGACATTATTTCAAACTATATTTCTTTTCCCACCGACTTCTGTCTGCAGAGTTTTCGCCTGTTAGTGAGCGGTAGTAACAACTCTGTTGGTTTTTCCATTACAGAATCTAAAACGTGTAGGCGAGGCCCTTATTTAGACAAACACAATCTAATTAACTATAATCTACAAGGTGTGTGGGTTGTTTGTACTAACCCCCCCCCCCCGGGGGTCCCTGCAGCCTGATAGAAAGACCCTTCAGGCTGGAGTAAGAGCGTGAACCTCCCACATGACACGTTGGTTCAAATCAGGTCGTCCTCATGGCTGGGGTCCTGTACTGAGCGTTGCTTCTGCTTCCATTCACTCAACCCCGACCCCTATACCCTCCCTGCCCTCCACCCCCATCCCCAAATACACAGAGAAGCAGACACAGTTCCTATCTTCAGTTAACGGTAAAACGGCAGGAGCGCTGGTCTGAAGAACTCTGTGGGGACCACAGAACCAGGACTGGGCTGGTGGGTGTGTCTGCCGAGCTGAGGGACAGCAGGTATTGAAACAACGTCCAGGATGCTTCTTGATTTGTCCTTGAACTCACCTTAGTGAGAGGTCAGGGCGTGACTTTGCACCCCAAGGCAGAATCTCCCAGAAGGCAGCCAAGGAAACTACACAGTGGGGTCAGAGCCCAGGGGTCAGCAGGGGAAAATCCATCTTGTGGGGATCCCCAAAAGCCTCCCTGGGAATCTTGGCAGTTATTCTGCAGACGAGGGACATGCGGAAGGTCCTTCAGGAGAGGGTTTATGTACCGCAGTTGTTAGCACTAAGACAAACTTTCTAAGGGGGGATTTAGGAGCCTTATGAGACACAATGTAGGTAAAAACGGTTTCAGTCGAAAACAGCCAGCTTATTACTCCAGCAGAGTACTGGGCAGGAGGCACCTGATAAATACTATTTTTTTTTAATCTTAATCTAAGATCCTACTTATTTTTTTTATATAATGCCTCCCCATGCAATGGTTACAGTTATGTCTATCATTTTCCAGCAGTTTATTTCTTACAGGATCATGGCCGATAAAAACACGGGCAGGGGAGAATTACCCTCGGTAACGATGAAATAAATAAAAACTTTTCCCCCAAAAGTTTGGCCAGCCTATTAGGTTAACAGTACTTCAAAAAAAGGGGGGGGAGTTCTGTGTAAATTTGAAAGCTGTATCACAGAAATTTCCATATTATGTTGACATTATAAGTTGGCAGAGTCTTTCTGGGTAAAAACTTGGCAATGTGTATTAAGAGCCTTGAAAATGATTTTGCCTTGTGATTTAGTATTTCTACTACTAGCAGTCTAGCCACCCCCAAAGAATCAAATATTTAACCAAAGATTTCTGTACAAAGATGTGTGGTTTGTATGACCTATAATGCATAAAGATAAAACCCAGGCTTAATAGCCAATAACAGAGGAACAATTACACTAGTAGTGCATCTATAAAACTCATGTTTCTAGAAAATTATATGTATGTATATATGGTATGATATCTACATTTGCTTTATATATTTCTCATTTCACAAATTTTTACAATGAACATTTAATATTTTTATATTTGGGAAAGGGAAAAAAAGATGTTTTAACCAGGTTCTTAGTGATCCTTCCACAGCTGTTAAAAATGTCTTTATCTTATAGTGTCTCTTATTTTCTTGGGTTTTGAGATGCCAGTGTCCAGCAGTGACCAGTGGTTGGAAAAGACTTGTCTAAAGCTTGTTTGTTCTTCCTGTAAGAAGAGAGAGATTGATTGATTCACTTCTATAATCCATCAGATACCTGACATTGTGCTGGACTCTGCAAACAGCCAGGATAAGGGTGCTGGCCAGTGTGCACTGAGCTGTATTTGGTGCCAGGTGCTGTTCTAAGCCCTTTGTAGACTCCAGTGCATTTAATCTCTAACAGTCAACCATTGTTCACTCTGATTTACCGACTTACCAGTGAGGAAGGCTAGGACAGATACAGTTTCACAGGGGCCACGCCTTTTGGATGGATAAGCCCCACCCCCGAGCATTTGAGTCTATGTATAGTGTTCACTAAAGGGCGAATGTAACCTGTTCAGTGTCCTGCAACTTTCAATTGAAGGGTAAGTAGCAATTTCCAGGTGGTAAACTAGTTACTGCTTTTCACTGAGGAGACAAAGTAACAGGTGAGTGCTTGGTCGCCAGCTTGTCAGGAAAGAGGAAGGGTCTTGCATAGCTGAAGAGTTCAAGTTCCTTGCTCCCATCTGGAGCAGTTGCAACACTTCCACAGAAACCTCCCTTCTCCCAGGTACTCATCTCTCTGGCAGATGCAGTCACCCGCCCCCCTTTTAAAGAAGTCAAATGGACATGCACCCCAGTAAATGCTTAGTCTACTTCTGGGAGTAGTACAAAATGTATTTTCCTCCTCCTGCTGAAAAAGAAGCAAAGACAAACCTGGTTTTCTACGAACAAGTAACTATCTTGAAGTTTTCGTGCCAGAAGCTGGCTCCATGGAGACCCTCCCTCAGTGGTCAGCACTCCATCCACTGGCTCATCACTGCACTTCCCACACTCCCACACTCCTCTCCCTCGTCCTGCGCTGTCTTGTTCCGTCCTGTTTGTTTTCTCGTTGGCACTCACCTTCTAACAGACCAGACATTTCACTGACTTAGCAGGTTTTTACATCGTATTCTGCCAGAGTCCCAGCTCTTGAGGAAGACATCTGTGATTTTCTTCACTGATGTCTGTGAAGGTGCTTGGTGCATGCAAGGCATTCAAAACCATTTATTAAATGATTTAACTAAGTCATGTTTGCTCACCGAGTGCATGCAGGCTCAGTAAAGGCCTCCACAGACTCTGTGGTGACCACATCAGAGCTCAGAGCCTGTTGGGGTGACAACTGGACAAGTAATGACAGTTAAATGCAAACTGGGTGGCAGTTACCCACAGCAGCTGGGAGGGGCTAGTCTCCGGGGAGGGTGAGGGCCAAGCAGAGGCCTGCAGAATGAGTAGGAGTTTGCTAGGCAGGGAGGAGGGGAAAAAACAAAAATTCGAGGCAGAGTTCCAGCAGACGTGGGAGGCAGGAAACTGGCAAAAGCAGGGTGTGGGCAAACCTGGCTGCAGAACAGGAGAGAGAGGAACAAAGGAGGCCACAGGACAGTGGGTGGGGCAGGATCCCTGCAAACTATGCGGCAGGCATCTGGAGAATCTGAAGGGCCGGTTCCGGAGGCTACGCTTTCCTCTCCATGGAACAATCTCGTGCAGCCATTTTACGAGCATGAGACCATTTCTGGTACATGTTTCATATCTGCTGTTTCATTGACTCCTTACTCCATCTTTGTGAGCACATCATTACTGCCGCCCTGCAGGCTTGGGGTGGTGGCATCGTCAGAGTAGGTCCAAGACTCTTAGCTAATTATTAGCACACTGTGCGCTGTGAACAAGGTGAGCAACAGGCTGGTTTCATCCAACCCAGTGAAAAAGGTAATTCGTGGAAGACAGAGAGGAGAAGGTTGTCTGCAGACTGTCTGGGAATAGGGTATCATGGCTGTGCATTATTTTCAGTAGCAAAAAAACCTTACTGTGGACAATCAGTCCTTGCAGAGAACAAGTTTCAAAGAAAACAGTGCGTGTTTCTCCAGAAACTTGCAGGATTGGCCAGGAAGCATACGTGATAGGATGCCTCTGGGTGACCCGCATTCGACACCTCCGCCATGGCCAGCCGCCTCTGCCCATTTCAGGCCTCACATGGCAACTCCCACACTGTGGTCCCCAAAGGGCTTGGCCGTGTGGGTTTCAGTCTGTCATGTTTACTCATCAGTGGGGAGATAGCCTGGTAAAGGGTTTACAGAGAGCAAGAGGGTGAAAAAGTCACGAGAGCAGTCACAAATAAGAAATATTTGATCCTTTTGACTCCAAGTATTTAAGTGGCTTTTCTTTTTTTTCTCCTAAAGATTTTATTTATTCATTTTTAGAGAGAAGGGAAGAGAAGGCGAAAGAGAGGAAGAGAAACATCAATGTGTGCTTGCCTCTCGTGTGCCCTGTACTGGGGACCTGGCCCGTGTCCTTGATTGGGAATTGAACTGGTGACCCTTCGGTTTGCAGTCCATGCTCCATTCACTGAGCTACAGCAGCCAGGGCTAATTGGCTTTTCTTAATTAGAAGAATAGGCTTCAAAGATTAGTTCAATTGACTGTAGTTAAACAGGTCATTATTGAAAAATGATTTAAAGTTCAGCAAAGGCACATCAATATGTTGGAAGTTTCATTTGAGTCCTGAATTTTTTTCCCTTTCTGGTAGTGTTTGTTTTTTTCCTTAACCAATTCTAGTAAACCTTAGATAAATATTATGATGAATTCATATAATAATAAGATCATTTCTAAAGTCTGCATTATCAGCATAAATCAGACAATACATATTACACTGAACTCACTACATTAACCCACAGTAACTTCCTAATACACAGACTCGGCATAGCCATTTCTGTGTGTGAATATTGTGTTTCTCTGTAGCTGTAGTACTTGGTCGAGTGTTAGCCCTTCAGAAAGCAGCTAACAGTGTGGGGTCCCCGCCTAGGCCTCAGGCGCTGGGAGGCGGCCAGTGCTGATGAGGTCTGCTGGCCCACAGGCACACATGCAACACCCCCTTTCCCAACTGAAAGTGGCAAAATAAGCATGTCTGTTCCCACTCCCCTAATGCATCTATACGCTCTGCAACCTGTTACTCTGTGGTCATTCTAGCCTGTGTAAAAAATAAGACTTGCATAAATCAAATTGTTACATTGATGCCTATTTTGTGCCCTCCAAAGTAGAAACTGCCCAGGTTCCCAAAGATTAGGCATGAATATACTCGATGTAATGTTCATCTAAATTCATCTCAAATCTTAGTTTGTGAATTCAGTATTTGAGCTGACACATTGAATCCTTGTGATGTGTAACATTATAAAAACCTAAGGCATTTAATGAAATTATCTATTAAAATTTACTTTAGTTCAATGTCTAATTTGTAATTGTAATTTTTTTAAAAAATATGACGTCACCTCATCTAACCAGGAAACCTAGAGGAAAAAATTTAATAAATTCAACTTAATTAATTTTTTTTTACAAAATAAATTCTAGACTTGTTAAAACTAAAACACCATGATAATATTTTCCATTAAGGCAATAATACATAAAGTCATAGACCTATTTTTAAAGCAAAAATAAGCCATTGAATTTGTCCAAAAAGTTATCTTGATTAGAAATGTGATTTCCCCCAGAAAATTATACACCATAAATTAAATTTTAAATGGCTTACAATGGTGGAATAGTTTGTTTTATTACCTTATGACTTTTCATGTTACCTGTTAACTAAGAGAACTAGTTAAAATCACAGCTGTCCTTTTCCCTCTGTTACAATTTAAAAACCTACCACATTTAAAGCACCAAAATTCTGAATATTTGAGTTTGTTATTTTGAGATGATTTTTTCAGTCTTTATATAAGCCACTTAAAATTTAACTTTACATTGGACTTTATTAATTCCCTAGTTAGGTAAACAATTTGCTCAAAGTTAAATTGCATTCACAAAACAGGAAACATTCCCAATCCTGAGAGTCGGAGAAGGTTACTGTGAATTCGGAACAAAATTTGAAATAGGTGAAAAGAGAGTCATAGAAGTGATAGGCAGCTAAGGAAATAGCGCAATTGAGATCAGATCTCTCAGGAGCACCCTTCCTGAGAACATGAGCAAAACCTGAGATCCTTCCAAGACAGGGAGGAAGTATCCTTCCTTCTAATTCTGGTTCCCGGTGCTATGTCCTTCACAAAAAAACTCAGTAGGATTAGAAACTGAAGTGTTTGTTTTATCCTGGCATTGCAAAGCCCCGCCCCCACCCCGTTTTTTGACAATAGTGTTATTTACAATGGCACTTTCCTCCCCTCCCCTCTAACCTTAAAGAACCCGAAGGCACAGGAATTTGGAGTTAGTGAATCACACACTTCAGAGGCGATCAAGACCAACTGGATGTGAAACAATCAGGAGGGTGGGCCTGGAGTCTCACACTTGCCTCGCCGCCTTAATTAGGCCAGCGCAGTTGTGTTCCAACGGGGACGCTTCCAATGCCACGTTAGCCTTAGTATCTTCCCAGGTGTCAAAGGAAACTGGTTTTGCAAAGCAGTTTTAAATTGCACTTTTGTGTTAAGT
>PVIA01012179.1:0-39455 GCA_004024845.1 Tonatia bakeri
TGCCGCATGGAGTCCCGGGACCAGGGACACAGAGATGAGAGGCTAGCGGAGGAAGGCCCTGCCCGCGGGATGTGTCTGTGACGGCTCTAGTGCTGGGTGGTTGCGGATGTGGCAGGGCTATGCCCACTACTGCGGGAGCCCAGAGAAGGTTCTGGCAGCCCAGGGGGCTCCCGGAAGGAGTGGAGGAGGGGAGGTCTGATCTGGCTTCACGGAGCAGGTGGCATCCGAGCTGATTCATCCACTTAGAGGAAGAGTTTGCCAGCGAGAGACGATGGGAGGGCCTTCCAGGCAGGGCGATGCCGTGTGCGAAGGCGTGGAGGCCAGAGAGGCAGGAAAAGGGAAGTGACCTGATGAGCTAGGGGAACCTTAGGACAAAGGGGCCGGACCAGGGAGGGCTTTGGGAACTTCCTCAGTGGGCAGTAGGGAGACAAGGTATAAGTATTATATCAACAGCCACAGCTAACACCAGAGGTTTGTCTGCCAGGCACATTTTGAACACTTTGGACTTAGACATGCATTTGTTTTACTAATATTAAGAGGCAGGCATAATTATTGCCACCTCTATTTTATAGTATAGGAAGCAGGCACAGAGAGGTTGTCAGGTGCCTTGGTCCTTCAGCTAGTAAGTGACAGATTTGCCCCCTGCATCCTGGCTCCAGAATCTGAGCCCTAAACAAGGACATTAGAAAGGAGGTACAGGGCTGGGGAGGGAGTGGGCTCTAGAGCTCTTTAGGAGGCAGGTCCGTCTGGACTGAGCTGCCGATTAGATGACGGGTGAGGAGGCTAGGATGACACCTCATGTTGTCTGATGCCCACTCATTCGAAGAGCAAAATCCCTGCTCCAGGTCCGCCCAGCCTAGGTCTCTGCCCTCAAAGTGCTGCTGTTTCAGCAGGAATGGAGGCAACAAGCATCAATGTGTGACTGAGGAAGATAATTTCAGACCGTGACACATGCTATGAGGAAAATTGAACAGGGAGAGGGGTCGAGTGACCGGGCGTGGGGACCCTGCAGAGGAACGCCTCACATTCCTCTTAGGCCCAGCCTCCAGGGACACAGTTTGCAGCCCTTCCCCTCTCCCACCCTCCTGGGCCCTGTGGGGGCTGCAAGGGGTGAGGGGATTCCTGATGGCCCACTCTGGAAAGATGCTCCTGAAGACCCTCTCTGCTTTCTGGGCCAACTACTTGCTTCCACATTCGTGGGCTTCCAGCATCCCCCCTTAGAGCCATCTCATATCAATGTGCCCAAAATAGCAGAAGTCTGGGGCAAGGGATGAGGAGGGACAGCTCTGGCCTTTGAAAACATAGCATTGACCTCGCTCTTCAAGGGGAAATGAGGAAATGAAATTGCCTACCACACACTGTTTGGATTTGAATAACCCCTGTGTTACCTATAAAATATTAGGCACAGAGAATCTTAAAGGGCTAGAGTCTTAGAACCTTAGACTGAGCATCAAATTATAGACTCTAAGGCTCTTAAAATAATGGAATGTTAGAAACAGAACCTTAGATTTATGGCATCGTTAAATTACAGATTTTTAGAATTAAAACATAAGATCTTAAAAATCCGAGAGGCCTAGGATTTTCGAGTTTGGAGTTATAGGGAACCAGAATCTCATCTCCTCACTCCATCTTTCGGTAGCCGATGTCTTTGGACATTGACTTAATCTGCCTGTGCTTCGGTTTCCGTGTTTGTTAAAAGGGAACAGGAACAGCTTGTCGCTGGTAGGGTTCCTGTGACAACTCAATGGCTTGCTATATGCAGAGCGCTTAGCCCAGTGCCAGGCATGGTTCAACTTTGAGCTGAACTAAGACCTACAACTAATCTTCTTCACCTTCCTTGGTAATATACGTTAACCAGCCTCTCACCCTCTGCCCACCCAGCTTCTGTGTAGGGGGCCGTCCAGCCTAGGTTTCCTCCGAATATTAAACAGCCCCCTTCACAGGGGGTGCCCTCCCTCCTGCTGCATGGTGCTGTTCACTGTTGTTGTTTAGTTTTCTGTTTGTGTCTATATTTTTTCCACCACTCCCAAGTCCGTTGTCCCCAGTACTTCTGGCCTCCCTTGTGCCACCGCTGTCCTCTAATAGTGGAGGCCTCTTCCTCTACATCTCCACAGCCACTGGGGTGAGGGGGGCGTGTTCAGCCTCTTCAGCCCCTTTTCCTGGATGGCTTGGGGGAGGTGGAGCAATTTGTCTGAAACCCTCCCCCACCCAACTCTGCTTTTCTTCCTTTCTCAGTGAGGGGAGAGCAGAGCCAGGCTCTAATGACGGGGAAGCAGGTGTGAGGGTGGAGAGAGGCTTAAGAGGAGAAAGAACACCTGGGCTCCAGCGCCCCCTCCCCGACCCACCTCACTTTATGGTGCAAGCGAAAGGAAGGGTCCCTGTCCTCAGACAAGCAGGTTCCACCATGCCCTGCTTCTCCCCACCTGCCCTGCCTCTTGCCGCAGTGCCCTTCTCTCTGCGGGGAACAGCCTTGCCCTCCTTCCAGCCACACGGCCCCTCCTCTGTGAAGTCTTCTGAGTCTGCTTTCCACCGCCCCCACTGCTCCCCAGCCCCCTGCCCCAACCATCATTCTCTTAAAGACTTTTCCAGCCCTAGATATTCTTATCTTTGGAAACTCCTTTCTTCATCAGATCAAACATATTACAATCAGGTCCCATAGTAAATCAATGTACTGTAACAATGTAAGAGTAGAACGTAAGTGACTCTTTGACGACGTTACCTTTTATAGACATTTAATTAGACATGCATCAATTTCAATGTTGCAGCTTTCTGTTTACATCTTGATGTCATGGGGGTTTTTTTCCCCCAGCCTTATACATTTTCATCGGCCCTGAAGAGCTCCAAGACCCTGGCACTGTGGCCAGTGGAGTGTCTGCTGGAGAAAACAATGCTCCCCTCCCCACCCAGGGGGACCGGCACCTCCTCCGGACTCGGTGTAGCATCACGTGGTGACATGGTGAGCACCTGTCGGTCCTGGTCTTCACTGGACAAGACAGGGTCATATCTTGTCTTTTCTGGATGCCTCAGGCTCAGCCCAGGGCCAAGGACAGAAGCATCAGTAAAGTGGTTGAGAGAAAACATGAGGCAGTAAGTCAGACCTCCCAGCAGAGCCTGTAGGAAGCAGGGGAAATGAAGGTCTGGATTAGGGAGTTCAGGGATACGGAGGGGCCGGGGGTGCTTCTCAGACCCGCCTCTGAGCACTTCTCACACCAGAGACTGGAGACCGGAGTCCCCACTCAGGGGACCAGGCATTTTCTTCTCCACGGACCTGTTAGTGGATTAGGACGTTACTGAGGTCCTGCTACAGCCCAAGTGTGAGGTGAGCATGGGCCTCTCCCTCTCATACTGGTCCTCTCTACACTTCACATCTTGGGCAGTGTCCTGGTTGCTGGGTTGGCACAGGCCCTGGTCTGCTTTCTTGCATCTCTGTCCTCTCTCCCAGCAGGTCAGAATGGTAGGAGGGAAGAGATAGGGGGTAAATCTGGACAGTTTCCCACCACCCACAGGGGAATGGACATTCCAACAGTGACATGGCTGGTTAGAATTCAGATGTCGAGGGATCACATTATGTCTGACCCTGAAAAAAGTGACCCCCCATCCCCCTACTATCACATCACCCCAGCCCCCACCAGCAAACATCAACAGGATTCCAGACCCTTCCTGTCCTGGCCTGTCTGCCTCCCCACCCCCATCTCACACCACACTCCCCTTGCTCACTCCACTCCAGCCACACCAGCTTCCTGATGCCCCTGGACACTCCAAGCACACACCCACCTCAGGGCCTTTGCATGAGCTGTTCCATTTGCCTGGAAGGCTCTCCCTGCAGATGTCTGTATGGTCCAGTCCCTGACTTCGGCCACGTCTCTGATCAAATGTCATACCCTTGGAAAGGTCAACTTGTCCCCTGACCTCTCCCTTCCATCCTCTGTGGGGAGACCCACAGAGGGATTGGATGAAGGTTCAGTGAAGGACTCTCAGCACAGGGGAATCTCATGGGAAGAAAAGAGACAAGCATGTGCTGAGTACCTACTATGTGCCAGGCCTCTGATTGGTCAGAACCACAACTGTGACTTTACTTGATCAGTCCTTTGAGGGAGGAAGTTATCATTTTCTCTCTTTCTGGGTGAGAAAACTGAGGGTCAGAGAAATGAACTACCACGACCTTGGGCAGCCTGTAAGGAACAGAGTGGACCCTAACCCTCCATCCACTGCCCTGGAGGTAGAAGTCAGAGATCCTCAGCATTGGAGGTTGCAGCTGATGCCACAGGTGTGGACGAGACTATCCCGAGAAAGCATAAATAAGGACAACCCATTGGTTAAGTTACCTGATAGCTAAGAAGACAATGATGATGACAGAGGCTGAGCTGAGCACAACAGGGATAAGAGAGCTGATAAAGGAAAGAGCCTGTCCCCACCAAGAGAAGAGACAGGGCTGATTATCTCTGGATGCCCCCACATGCCATGCAGGAGAGGCTTCTGGAGGCTTCTGAGGAAGACTCAAGGGGAAGGTGACTGCCTCCCCACAGCTGAACATCACTGCTGGTCTTCCCTGAACAGGAGACTTGTCAGTCATCGCAGGCATGAGAGAGATGTCCAGCTCTGCCCTCCTGTGGGGACAAGGGCTAGAGTGATGAGGACAGGCTGGGCGGAGCAGGTGTAAGCAGGAGGATGGCATCTGGTGCACGACCTCTATGACTTGTTAGTGGTACAGCCCACAGCCGTCCTGCCGTGATCCAGGCCTCTTTTCTTAATTTAACCACCCTCAATGAAAATTAAACTACACAGCTCTGAACTGAGCCTGCTCCCCTGAGAGCATTCTAAAACTAATACTGATTAAATATGAAATGTTCCTCTTTTCAGAGACAAGAGCTGAAATGACTAAATCTGATCATGCAGTGTTAGTTTTAAAAATCGGATAGAATGGAGTGGAGTGGAATAGAATGAAGTAGAGTAGAATGGAGTAGAGCTGAATGCAGTGGAGTGGAATGGAATGCAGTGGAGTGGGATGGAGTGGGATAGAATGGAGTGGAATATACTAGGTTGACACTGAGTGGAATGGAATGGAATAAAGAATAAAGGAATCGATGTGGAGTGGAGGGAAATGAATGGAATGGAATAGAATGGAATGGAGTGGAATGGAATGGAATGGAGTGGAATGGAATGGAATGGAATGGAATGGAGTGGAGTGACATGGAGTGGAATGGATTGGAATGGAGTGGAATGGAATGGAATGGAATGGAGTGGAATAGAGTACAGTGGAATGGAATGGAGTGGAGTGGAGTGGAGTGGAGTGCAATGCAATGCCGTAGAATAGACTGGAGTGGAATGAAGTAGGGTGGAGTGAAATGGATTGTAATAGAATGACATGAAGTGGATTGGAAGGGAGCATAATGGAGTTGATAGGAATAGGGTGAAGTGGAAATTAGTGGAATTGTATGGAGTGGAATAGAATGGAGTAGAGTAAATGGAATGGAATGGAATGGAATGGAGTGGAGTGGAATGCAATGGAAGGTGTGGAATAGAGTGGAGTGAGTGGAGTAGAATGGGGTGGAGTGGAATGAAGTGTATTATAATGACATGGAGTGGAAAGGAAGGGAGCATAGTGGAGTGGATTGGAATATGGTGATATGGAATGGAGTCAAATGGAATGGATTAGAATATGGTGAAGTAGGATGCAATGGAATGGAATGGAGTGGAATAGAATGAAGTGGAATGAAATGGGATGGAATGGAATGAAATGGGATGGAGAAGAGTGAAATAGAATGGAATGGAATGGATGAGACATTGCAAAGTGGAATGGAATGAAATGTAATGGAGTAGAATACAGTGAAATGGAATGGAATGGAATGGAATGGAATGGAACAAAATGGAGTGGAATGGATTAGAATGAGATGAAATTGAATGGAGTGGAATATAATGATATGGAGTGGAATGGCATGGAGTTGAGTGGAGTGGAATGGAATGAGTGGAATAGAAAGGAATGCAGTGGAATGATACGAGTGGACTAGAGTGGAGTGAAGTAGAATGACATGGAGTGGAATGGAAGGGAGCATAGTGGAGTGGGTTGGAATAGGTTGAGGTGGAATGGAGTGGAATTGAATGGAGTAGAATATAGTGAAATGGAATGGAATGGAATGGAATAGAGTGAAGTGGATTGGTATATGCTGAAGTGGAATGGAATGGAGAGGAGGAGAGTGAAACAAAATGGAATGGAATGGAAGGAAGTGGAATTGAATGGAATGCAATGGAATGAAGTGGAGTGCAATGGAATGGAGTGGAAGGGAATGGTGTTGGAGTGGAATGGAATTGAGTGAAGTAGAATTGAGTGTAATGGAATGGAGTAGAATAGAGAGGAGTCCAGTGGAATGGAGTGGAGTGGAATGCAATGGAATGGTATAGAATAGAGTGGAGTGGAGTGGAGTGAGGTGGAGTGAAATGGAGGGTAATAGAATGATGCAGATTGGAATGGAAAGGAGCATATTGGATTGGATTGAAATAGGGCAAATTGAAGTGGAGTGGAATTGCATGGAGTAGAACATAGTGAAGTGGAATGAAATGGAATGAAGTGGAATAGAACAGAGTGGAATGGAATGGAATGGAATGGAATGGAATGGAATGGAATGGAATGGAATGGAATGGAATGGAATGGAATGGAATGGAATATGGTGAATAGAAGTGGGTGAGATGGAATGGAGTGGAAAAGAGTGAGATATAATGGAATGGAGTAGGGTGGAACAAAGTACAATGCAAGACAATGGATGGAATGGAATGAATTGTGATGGAGTGGAGTGGAGTGGAATGGAATGGAATGGAGTTGAGTTGAATGCGGTGGAGTAAATGGAGTATAATAGAATGACATGGAGTGGAATGGAAGGGAGCATAGAGGAGTGGATTGGAATAGGGTGAAGTGGAATGAAAGAGAGGGGAATATAGTGAAGTGGAATGGAATGGAATGGAATGGAATGGAATGGAGTGGAGTGGAGTGGAATGGAATGGTGTGGAGTGGAGTGTAATGTGGTGAATTATAATGGCGTGGAATGGAATGGAGTAGAATAGAGCTAAATGGAATGGAATGGAGCAGAGAGAAATGGAATGGGATGGAGTGGAGCAGATTGGAATGGAATGGAACTGTGTAGAATGGAATGGGGTGGAGCCAAATCAAATGGGATAGGATGGAATGCAATGGAATAGATGGAGTAGAATGGATTGGAATGGAGCGAAGTGGAGTGGAGTGGAATGTGGAATGGAATGGAATGGAATGGAGCGAAGTGGAATGGAATATGGTGGAGTGGTAGGGAATGAAGTCGAATAGAGTGATGTGGAGTGTAAACCACCCCTCCCAATCCATGGGTAAAAACAATTAGCAACATTCTGGAATGTTTCTGTCCTATTTAAAGGATCATGAGCTTTTTATTCTTGACTCCTTTCCTATTTTAATGGTCATATTTTTTCATCTAGGTTATTTTGCCATGCAGCTACTTCGTGCTAGGCATGCACTGGGTGTAGGGATGAGAAAGAAACAAATCAGCCAGTCTCCTGGGCTTACAGTCAGGTGCACACATGACCTTCCAGGGCAAGTTTCAACAAATCAGTGCAACTACACTTTGGCATGGGCCCAAGCACGCCCATAGCTACCTGGGAGGATAACGAGGGGGAATAACTCATACAGGGTCTCAGGACCTGGCATTTAAGTTGAACCCAGAGGGCTTTTGCACTTATTCTTTCCTCTGCCTGGAGTGATCTTCCTCAGATATCCACATGGCTACTTCCTCCAACTCCTGCAAGTTTTTGAAAAGTGTTAACTCACCAACGAGGTCTTCCTTGGCCATCCTCACATGTAACTGCAACCCCAACATTGCTATACCCCTTTCTCCTTAATTTTTCTCCCTCGTTCTTGTCACCATGTTACATACTACTTACATTCGATCTATATGTGTGTTGTATGTCTTCCCCAGTAGAGGGTAAGTTTCGTAAGGCCAGAGATTTTTATTGTTGTTTATCTCTGTTGTAGCCCTAGCACTTAGAAGAGAGCTGGGCTCAGGACATTTACACGGAATGAATGAATGATCGTGTGAATCATGCTAAGTTAGCAACATGATTCTTTAGGGCAAAGAACCTATCCTTAGGGCAAAGAACCATCCCAGTCTCTGGACAAGGTGAGTGCCAAGGTCTGGGTTGGAAAGATCGTGTTACCTGAATTGAGGGAGACTCAAAACGGAGAGATCCCTTAGGAGTGTGTGATGGAGGTGTGGGTGACTGGCAGAGGAGATGGCTGGAAGGCAATGGCAGCAGAAGAAATAAGGAATAAGGGTGACACCCAGGAAGTCAGAGCTCTGGGGAGTGTGGTAATGGGGGGTAGAGGACCGAGGGTAAAAGCCTGAGTTCTCAGTGTTGGTGACCAGCTAGGAAGCAAAATGGCATAAAATTGAGGGTCTACAGGGGTTCATACTCAGGTGGGCTGCCATGGAGAGGCCTGTGGCTCACACAGTAGAGCGCAGTGTAACCAACATGAGGACTGAATCAGAAAGAGGAGCCAGGAGGAGATGAATGATGCATTAGCCTCACAGGCACAGAAAGCATAAAAAGATGCATCTCCCTGTCCTAAAACCTTCCTGATTCATATCAAAAGCAAACAGGGGCAGAGGCTCGACACAACACCCCGTCATGGATTTCACAACCTGGTGACATCTGCCCAAGCCAGGCTATAATAATCACTTCCTCGCACCTGCTCGTCCATGACAAGGGCACATTCCTTTCCTAGTGGCAGGGTTGGGGTGGGGTGGGGGAGGGACTCAGCTCTAGCCAGAGGGCTCTGGTTGCCACGGAAACAGGGTGGCTGGGGAAGGCTGGTCCTGAAGGCAGAGGCGCCTCAGCCAGGCACCAGTCTGCAAGGCTGGGTCTACCTGAGCCCAGGCGAGGATTCGGTCCCCTGTTCCATCATTATTCCCATAATTCCACTTGTGAAAGTGGAAGGCACCCCTCCCCACTTCAGAACCCCAGGGCAGGGCACCCAGACACCTTCTGAAACAGCCTCCCCTGCCCCCTTTGGTCTTGGCAGCACTGATGACTGGTGGGAGGAGGAGCACAGGCTGCACCAGTGCCTTTGTGTTTAGAGACCTCGGCTACTGGAGCGGAGAACAGGCTGCTGGGGCAGGCCCAGGAGGAAGCCAGGAATTAGGGCTCCTAAAGGCCCCGTGGAAGAGCTGAGGTGGGAGGGGTGCCCTCATAGCACCCCAGAACCGACACCAACTTCCTGCAGATGCTTCTTCCTGGTAGACAAGGATGTCTCCTGCCTCCTCCCGGGCACGTGGGCTCTGTGCCGCCATGGCGATGTGGACCCAGGGTCTGCTGACTTCTCGAGTGGCAGCCAAGGCTCAACTGTCCATAGGGAACAATAGCTCCAAACTGCCCACCCTTGGCCAGGCCTGCGCCCTCCATCCCTGCACTGGGGTCCGGGAGCCCCAGGCCTACCAAACACCAAGCCTGGAGCCCGGTCTGGGGACAGTGGGGGCAAGCAGCGCAGTCTGAGGCTTTCATAGAGTGTGTTCTGGTGTCTAGACGGGAGATGCCGTTGGAGGTGCAGGGAGGGTCATGGCCTCAAGAGCCCGGCAAGGCAGGCTCAGTGTGAAAATGCCAAGGCCTGTGGGAGCCATGGAGGCAGTGAGACTGTCCCGTGTTTGGGATGACCGCCCTGTCTGCTGGGTGTCAAGGCAGGCGGCCCCTCAACACTTCAGCAGCAGGGGCAAGGGTGCGGTGAGGCCCACAGACCAGCTGATTCAGCATTTAAAAGTTACAAATCAGCTAACAGCCTGTCCAATAGAAGGAGCTGACCCTCCGACCTGGACAACGTCCCCAGCTCTGCACCCACATGGGGGGCCAGCCCTCCATCCCTCCCTCACTTGGCCACACCACAGTCTCGTACACACCAGTCTGGGGTCTCACACACACGGTCTGGGGTCTCAGACCCCCAGCCTGCGGGTCCAGGCTCTGTCCGTATGACCCCACAAACAGCTGCACTTGGGTGTCCACGCATGCACACACTGGCCGTGAGCTTCACCCTTGAGAGGACAGACCCAGACACGAGACGCATGGGCCCTGGAAGCAGGTTTGAGTCGATCAGGGAGGGAGTCTTGCGGTTGGGGTAGTAGCACTTGTCCCCTTGTCCCCTAAGACTCCTGATGGGAGGGGTGTGGATGGAGCAGGCTGGGGTGGGGACCCCTTGCTCCAATCTCAGGGCAACAGTGTGGATGGATTAAAGAGGCACCAGTGAAGCTGAGGGACCGGGCAGGGGGACACGGGGTGGTCAGGGCCCAAGATGACCAGGACCTGAGGTGGTACATGTAGGGGGAGAGGGGTTCTAGAGGATTGAAGAAGTTAAAATTGGCAGGACTGGACTGTCCCTGGGGGCTAAGGAGAGGGCAGAGTCAGAGATGCCCCCTTGTTTCCGGTCTGGATGAGTGGGCACTGCGGGGGAAACACCAAGATGGGGACAGTGGGGAGAAGCAGGTCTGACGGGAAGATGGAAGGTTTTAACTTTGAACATGACTGGGGACAGGCAGCTGTGAGCCACCCAGAGGGCAGAAGCTGCAGGAGCCCCAGTGGAAAGGTCCAGGAGAAGGGTGGCTCATCCCTCTTCAGTCAGCACTGTGTGTCCAGCGCTTAGGACGAGCTGGGAACACCAAAGACCCTCAACATGGGTCACAGCTCTGGGGGCTTGTCAACACATGGAGACCTGGGGCTATTAGAGCAGGGACAAGGAGGAGCCCTGGCTTCTCCCTGGCTGGGTCCACAGAGCTCACAGGTCTCCTGGCTGCAGGCAGTAGGGCAGGCAGTGGGGAGGGACAGTGCTGGTCCAGCACCACTGCCTTCCAGCGCTGACCCTGCCCACTGGTGAGCATGGCACAATCAGTGTCCCACCTCTGACCAATCAGATCTGTAGCCGAATGAAGGTCTGGCTGCCCACCGCTCTGAAAGCTAGTACTCCAGAGGCAGGTGCTGATGTAGAAGAAAGTGGTTTTATTCAGGTGCTGGCAACCTGGAAGACGGGGCACTCTTATCTCACAGCCCATCTTAGCGTCTCGGGAGTCCTGACTAGTCCATATAGGGGAACCGTGGGAAGAGGGGGACTACGGAATTTCTGGCGATGCGCAGTCTCTCAGTTGGGCTCCTGGTGGTTTCACGGCCATCTCCCGTGTGCATCATCGCGTGCTTTCATCACACCATCGGTTTCGCTGCTGCCATCTGGGAACAGGATGTGCAGGCGGCGTGTCTGCTGGTTCTGACCTAAGCTGTTGACACTCGCCCGCCCAGCTTCTCGTGCTCAAGGTCATTCCTCGGGTAAGCAGGAGCCATAACTGCTGATGCCTATAAAATACTTGTAAGGAAACTTTAATACATGAATCTTCTGTGAGTGTGTTAGTACATTTTATTCTCATTCCTTTCCATGATAGGTCAGAGTAGTATAAAGCTTATACTCCCTGTTACACGTCCACACCTCCTTCTTCTGGGAACAAGAAGGGGTCCCGGAAGCCCACCAAATGTGGGTCTGCCTTGGGGCAAAGGGCAGCCCTTTCTCCCCAGAGGTAATGGGTAAGACTCTGTAACTGACACAATAGCTATTAAGCAAAACCACAGTGGAATGCAGAGACAAAAGACCTTCATTTCAACAGGGCGGTGAAGAAAGCCTCATGAAAGTTCAGCCTTTGACTTTGGCCTTGAAGGTGGGGGAAGATTTCAGTAGGCAAAGGGAGAGGGTTTGGTGGGGAGAGTGGGAAGCGCAGGAGACAGCGTGTGTGGGGGGGGTGCGGGCACAACTCCGCAACACTGCGGAGAGCGGGGGGGGGGGGGGCAGCGGGCTGGGGCTAGGAAAAGGGCCCTTGGAGAAGACGGGTCAGTGGGGGACGAAGATGGAAGGTTTGAAGTAGAAAGGAAGACAGAGATAAATGCCCCCTCTGCCTCAGAGAGCCCACGGCTGGGACCAGCTTCACTGGTAGAGGGACAGGTTTAGAATGCGAATCTTAAAATCACACAGCCTTAGATTCCTAAGGAGCCTTAGATGCCTAAGGAGCCTTAGATGCCTAAGGAGCCTTAGATGCGAAGAATAACACAATCACACTATCTTAAAAACTTAGAATCCTAGGGAATCCTATCATCCCACGGTAATTGAATCGTTGGATCTCAGGGTCTTAGGTTTCTAAAACCACAGCAATTTTGAATCTTAGGCTGCTTAAGGTGCCGTACAACCCAGCCTCCACTCCCCGGCCCTGGTAATGAGAATGTACACTTTCTGCTCAGTGCTTTGCACACATTGAGTTGTTTAGTCTCCATGACAACCCTGGGAATTGGGACTATTATCCTGCCTAATTTTCCAAATGAAGAAACCGAGCTTGGTGAGTGGAAGTCGTCGCTGAAGGTCAGACACCTTGCAGGCCGTGTAGCCAGGACTCAGCCCAGACCTCTCGGCCTCCGAAGCAGATGCTCTTAGCCTCTCTGCTGAGGTCGCCCATCCTCTTTGCACATCTCCAATGACAGGGAGCTCATTACCATCCCAAGAGTGCCACATATCTCCTTCACAAGGCACTCACTCATTGTCCCCAAATCTGCCTTGGGAGTCCCCGGAGAAGAAGACAAACCTTCACCCAGGACGCGTGCAGCCAGAGAGGGCAGCTCCCTGAGGTGGGATAGTGATGACACAGCAAAGGAGAGTCTTGCACTGGGGAAGCCCTGCTGCAGCTTGTCCTGGTGAAAGAAGGGGAGTTTAACCCGAGGGGGTGTCAGCCAGGACACTGGGAGCGGACCAACCCAAAGACAAAGGGAGATGGGGCCCAGAGCACCGGGCAGTGGGGAGAGGCAGGATGTATAACACAGGACCACGATTCTCCAACAGTCAGAGTTATGAGGCCTAATAAGATTGGAATCGTAAGTGCTGTGCCTTTAATTTCTTGGCTCCTCTCCCTGAAAACTTATTCTACAGAATGTGCCCTGTGCCATCCATCGTCCCAGATGGCTTTTTAAGTGAAGCTGTTTGTTCAGTGGGAGAAGGAAAGGGGGAGGTGGGGAGGAGCTGCTGCAGACCCCGGGGAGGAGACAGTGGGAACGGGGCGGGGGGGGGGGACAGGGAGAGACCTTGAAGTCCAGGAAGGGTGCAGAGCACGGCCTCCCAGGTGGGACCTCAGGCCCAGTTGCTGCACATGACCAGAGTGCCCATGACCATCACCAACAGTGATGGTCACCGACCGTTCCTGGACCCACTGTGTGTGGGTCCTGCTCTGCGACTCATGGCCCCAGATGTCTTCATATACCCGGTGCAGAAGGCCCTGTCACCATCCCCTTCCACAGGGGATGGGTTCAGAGAGGTGCAGACACGAGCCCAAAGTCACAGAGCTGGTGAGAGGCAACATCAGGATTTGTGCCTGGTGCTGGGGGCTCCAGAACCCTAGCTCTTAGCCAGGACATCACACAGGCCCTCGCAGATGGTCAGCTGGAAGGCCCGTGGAGACTGTCCCCACCGGAGCACTCAGGCCCCCCGGCAGCCACTTCTCCATCTGCACAGGGAGGTGGTTGGAGTTGTGGGGGTTCTCAAGCCTGACTCCGCATCAGAATCTCCGGGCCCCCTTCAGGCTTATGGAGCGAGAATCTCTGGGAATGGAGCCCACGTATCTAGAAGATTTTTTAATATTGCACCCCAGAAAATGCAAACTTCCGGAGAGGGAGCAGCGCAACAGGAACTCCTGCTCGTTGCTGCTGTGAACACAGAATGGTGCGGCCTCTTTGGAAGATAATTTGGCAGCTTCTTACACAACTAAACACAGTCTTGCCACAGGATCCAGCAGCCGCTCTCCCAGGGAGCCCCTCAGGTGATCTGAAAATGCATAAACACACAGAAACCTGCACGCAGCTGCTTGTGGCAGCTTCCTTCATAATTGCCAAGAACTGAACCCGACCAAGAAAGATGCCTTTCAACAGGTAAATGGATAAATGCTGCTACCCACCTATGCTGGAATATTACTCAGTAATGAAAAGGAATGAGCAATCAAGCAATGCAAAGACATAGATGAATCTTAAATGCCTATTGCTAAGGGGGAAAAAGCCATTTAGAAAAACTACCTTTATATGGCATTCCGAAAAAGGAAACATTATAGATAGTGAAAAGATCAGTGGTTGCAAAGGTTCGGGGAATAGGAAGATTGAAGAGGTGAAGAACAGAAGGGATTCTTTTTCCAGATAGTAAAACTATTATGGTTAATATTATAATGGTGAATAAATGGGATAAATGATACCATGTATTTTTCAAAATAGAAAATACACAGAATTTTGCAGTAGAAAGAATGAGCCTTAATGTTTGCAGATTTTGAAAAATTATTTTAGGAGGGCAGGGATTTCAGGGTGCGACGAAAGAATCTAACCGTGTTACACATGCATTAGACACCCCCAGGGAAGCTGGCAGAGATCAAAGGCGCTGACCCATGTGTCTTTGGAGATGATGGCGTCTGTGAGACCAAAGGCAAAAGGGACTGCACAGAGCTCTTTTTTCAGGGGGTGTGGGTCAGCGATTTTGAAATCACTGCACATGTCTTCTGGGCATGAACATTCCTGGTGTATGGGTGGCAGGGGGTGGTGGGAGCAAGGTTTCTCACTGCTGAGGGGGGACGTCCCATACAAACAAGGGGCAAAGTCGAGAATAATCGTGTGGTAAGGGACGAGAGCTGGCGACAGCAGCAGGAGCTCCTGCTAAGCTGAATATAGATTAGCTGTTTACACGCAGAAATATGCACGCACGTGTGTATGCGCGGGGGGCGCACAGAGGTGTACTGATCGCCTCGCTGTGTGAGCCAACAGAGCCTGGAGGCAATGGCGTCTCGGGAGCAACAAGCACACCTAGAACCCAAGTCCGGGTTTCTCGTCCCGTTCTCCAATAGGAGCCAGGGCTCCTTAGAGGCCTAGGGCAGGAAGCATACGAAATGAGCCCGGCATGTATTTTAGAGCCAGAAAGTACCAAAGTGCAAACAACAAGAACAAAACAACCTCACAATAATCACAATAATGGTCAAATACCAGAGAGACACAAGAGCCAGCTGAAAGAACACTCTGCTGTCAAGGCTGGAACACTTTGTGCAATAAAGAAAATAGTATTAGATTATCATCCAGAGAATAAAATAAATATTCATGGTTCATCTTGACATGAAAGAAAAGAATGAATGACCAAGAAACAATGAATAAGAAAAGACACCCCACTTCCCGAAGAATTCCAAACAATTTGCGTAGAATCTATGACATCACCGCTCTCATTCCGGACATGGGTCGCTTGTGCCTTCCTGTTTGCCTCCTGATCAGTGTGGCCAGAGGTTCATCCATTTTTTTTTAATCTTCTCAAAGAACTAGCTCTGGTTTCATTGACTTTCTCTATTGCTTTTGTCCACTGATTTCTGCTCTGATCCTTATTTCCCCTCTGTTACCCACACTGGGTTTAATTTGCTCTTCTGTTTCTAGTTCCTTAGGAGGGATGAGGAAGCAGTGGTCCAGGACAGCCTTTCTTTTCTAATGCAGGCATTTAGAGTCACAAATTCCCCCTGAGAACCGCTGCAGCAGCATCCCGCAAATTTGGGTATGTCGCGTTTTCCTTTTCTCCCAGTGAAAAATACCTTCGATTTCCCCTTTTGATTGATTCTTAGCCTGTGTGTTATTTAGAAGTATGCTATTTCATCTCAAAACATTTGGAGATTTTTTTTTTCAAGATCACTCTGTTACTGAAAGAGATCTTTCTGTTAAATTGCTGATTTCCGATTTATTTCTGCTGTAATTAGGGAACCTACTCAGGACAACTTGAACCCTTTAAATTTTATGAGGTTCGTATTATGCCCCAGAACACGGTGTATCTTGGCACATTTGAACACGCATGTTAAAAGCGTGTGTACTGTGTTGTGGCAGGGCTGGCCTGCTCTGTAGACATCACTTAGGTCACGTTGGTTGATACTCTTGATTGGATTCTCTGCATCCCTTAGGACCTGTCTCCTTGCTCCACCAATTGTCGAGGACGGGTGTTGAAGTCCGTAACTGTCCTTGTGGATTTGTCTGTTTCCCGTCCCCGCCGCTCCATCTTTGTTGTGCTGCTGTTCGTGTTCCTCGAGGTGCTGTTACGAGGCACGTAAGCACTGGGATTGTTAGGTCGTCTTGACGGGTTCACAACGGGGTCTTCTTTATCTCCCGTCATCTCGTTTACTCTGAAACCTCCTTTTTCATTTTGCCTTCGCCACTCCAGTGTCTTTGGCAGGCACTGTGAATTTTGCCTTGCTAGGTGCTGGATATTTTTGTTTTGCTACAGATATTCTCGAGCCTTTGATCTATAACTTGGAAACAGTGCAACCCTTTAGGATCTTGCATTAGGATCTCTTAGGTGGGACCAGAGCAGCTCTCAGTCTAGGGCTACAGGGTCCCTGACCCAGGGCAAGACCCTTCTGTCCCCCCCAGAGCTCTCTCTCTCTCCCTGGGCGGCTCACTCCTCCTGGGCACCGTGTCCTGAGAATTCCAGCTGCCGTGGTCTCTGGGAGCTCAGCTACACTCCCTCAACCCTGGGACTGCCCTGGCTCCGCCTGGGCTCCTCCTGCTTGTCCCACGGCCTGGAAATTCTCTCAGGGCTGGAGGCCAAGGCTGCTGGAGAGCTTGCCTCATTTATTTCCTGTCTCCCCTTCACTGCATGATGTCCAGTGTCTCCTGAACCATCGTTTCCTCATTCTGTGTTTTTGAGTCACTTCGGGTGGGAGGAAAAATCCAACCTGTCACTCCACCCTGCCTGAAAGAGGAAATCTCCACATCTCCAGGGTGAGAACCACGGAGCTGCACTGATCCGCTCATTGTTCAGATGATGGGGACATTCGTACAAGGTCACACAGCGGGTGGGAGGGTCTAGAACCTGCATCCTCCCGTCTGTGGCATTTTCATGAGAAGCCCTCAGGTGAGACAACCGCCTTGAGCATGATGAGGAAATAGAATTGCCCTCACCACCATCTGCAGCACCCAGGGGTGAGGGCCTGTGACAGAGTCTGTTGTCCTCTCTGCACCCCACTGTCCTCTGTCTTCCTCCTCATCTTCCTCCTCCCTCAGAGCCGCCCAGCCAGGGGCTGGGTCCCCTCCACCAACAGCAGCAGACGGCAGACCCGCCACTCCGCGCCAGCCTCCCTGCCCCACGTCCAGGATGGCAGCCCAGTGAAGGATGATGGAATTGTATGCCAGAAGGCAGAATGAAAGCCTAAGAAGGGGGTGATGCTCCCAGGGGGAACGACACGGGAAAAGCCACAGTAGCTCCTCCAAAGACCTGCCTGGCTCTGGGCCCGTCGTGAGGCTCTCCTTGTCTCAAACGTTTAAACATCTACATCTGGATCTGCCCCACAGAAGTGGTCTGAGGCGTGTGTTTGATAAGAATGGACAGGTTTTTGTGCCTGTGCTCATTGTGGGGTGGCCCTCAGAGCCTGGCCCTGACCCTAGTCTTTCTCCACGGGAAGTTGCTTGTGAGGGAGTGTGAACTCACCTCGTGTCTGGGGCCCATGGAAACATGAAGCCATCAGACCCGTCCACATTCGGTCTTTCAGAATTCATTACAATGTCAGCTGCTTGTTTCTGACTTGCTGCTGTGACCACCAGCCCTCCCTCCGGGACTCTGCCAGAGGTGGGGCAGGTTCTGTCGCTTCGGTCCTCAGAGGGTCCTGTCAGACTGCGGGTTTCAGCTCATTCAGGTACCTCGCAGTCCCAGTGCCCGGATGGACTTAAGAAAAGTAACGATTGTGTAGATTATCTGGCATTTTTTTCACTTTCTCTCTTGTGTCTTTTCATATCTTAAGTCAAAGCAGAAATTCATGAGAAGACCAAGTAGGTAAATAAAATATTAGGAAGTCTGAGCAAAGGTTGAAGGAAGCATAATAATGTGGCAAAACTTTTCCTTTGGAAAGGTCACTTCGGCAGTCCACTCTCCGACCCATGTTTGCTGTGCACACACCATGTGTCAGGCACGGCTCTAGGCGCTAGGTACACTGCGGGCCAGAGACAAGCTGGGGGCTACTGCGTCAGACTGACGAATGAAGGCCCAGCGAGGGCAACGTGATAGACCCAGGTCACAGGGGCCGTGAGCACAGAGGTAGGACAGGAGCCCAGGGACTTTGACTCCCTGCCTGGGGCTACCCCGCCAGGGCTGCCTGTCATCCCGAGGTTTGCTGGAAGCCCTGAATAGAATTTGATGATCACCCTGCTGGGAAACAGAGGCCCCAGGTCATGCTTCTGTCTCCAAAAGACAATGAAATACAATTTTGAGCCACGAGATTAGTAAAGACGAAATAAAAAGAGAGTAGTCAATGCTGGTAAATGTGCGGTGAGACCGGCACTCCCATGCACTGCTGGGACCTTGTGGGAAGGCAATTAAGTAATAAAAATCTTGAGACTTAGACCTGTCAGGGCCCTGACGCGGGGACCCCACCTCCAGGAGCTGGTCCTCGGGAAGCAGTCAGGGCCGGGGCGAGGCTGCGCCTGAGAATGTCCCTGCAGAGGGAGAGCCTGTAGTGTGCCACTCCGTGTGCAGAACGGCAGAGCAAGGGGTGGAGCATCCCGATAGAGGCTGTTGTGAAGTGATTGACACCGTGTTTTTGATGAATGTTAGTTATGTGAGAAAAGTCTTGACACAGTGATAAGAAAGAAGGGGAAAAAGAAAGAAGGGGAGAAGGAAAGAGAAAGAGAAAAGAGAGAAAGAAAAAGAAAGAGAGAAGGACAGCTAGCTGAATATACAGTAAGATCTCAATAACAAACTATTTTGCATATACATGTAGTACATGCTTAGAGAAAGGCTAAGTAATCATATTAATAATAACAATAGTTGAAAGAAAAGCTTTTATTCAAGCCCTTGCTCTGTACTAAAGGTTTTAGCCCCAAAATGGACATACGGTACACAGAGGTTAAGTGACATGTCCAGTGACAAAAAGCCAAGTTTCTCACCTGGGGTTTGCACTCTGCCTGCAAAACCTGTCCCCTGCTGGGGCGGAGGGGGCCAGGCACAGGCTTGAAGGGTCCAGATGCTACGTTTGGGAGACTGTGGGGGTCTCCTGACTCAGCTCTGATAAACTGAGGCCCAGATGACCCCCTGACCATCTCCCTGCTAGCACAGGCCCCTCCTCTGTATTTGGCTGCATCTGCCTGCCCCTCGACCCCCAGTCCTCGGAGTTAATCAGTGCGTTTCCCAGATGGGCCATGCTGAGAGCTGGGAGACGTGTGGAGATGAACAACCTTGTGAATGTCTCAAGGCCCGGGTCCCTGCTCATCAGAGCTGCTTCTGCATCCATCACCTTCGGCAAAAGGCAAACACCAGGACAGAAGGATCCGGGAACCATCACTCAAGGGCTCCTCAAATGGGCAAGGGGGTGATGGTTTCTTCTCTGATGTGTTGATAAATGTTTTCTTTAATGCATCAGTTCCAGTGCCCTGCCCCGCGTGGGCTGCCTGCATGTCTCCCCTCCTAGCCTGAGGCTCTTGGAAGATACATGGCCTGTCTCACCCTGTCTGCTCACTCGCCCATGGTGGCGGGGGAGAGGTCTCATGAGGCCCCAGGAGGTTTTACCCTCCCCTTCCGGAATGCACAGCCATCGCATCCTCCTGTTGTTTTGATGGGGCTCGATGTTCTGATCTGAAATGTGGTGCCACAGCTTGAGCAGGTGCAGGGGGGTGGCTTTCTGGAAAGAAGGGGAGAGAACAGCGGAATCACCTGCAGCTCATCCTGCCCTGCCCCGCTGTCCACCTCTACCATCTGCACCTCCCCCTGTGGGGACCTGGAACCAGGGCCGTGATGGGGCCACACTGGTGTGCTGGCCACTGGAGTCAGCTTGCCCAGACCTGATTCCCAGACCTGATCCCCAGCAGGATCCCAGATCCAGCCAGGCCTCGTTGCTTATAGCTCTCAGCTTGTACCCGAGACAGAGGCCCAGGTGCACGCAGAGAGATTTTTAATTAAGTGTGTGTGTGTGTGTGTGTGTTTTCCTTTACAAAACGTCCTGTCTATTCTCCACAGTCCTGCAAGGCTAGGGGATATATCAGCCCCATTTTATAGACGAGAAAACTGAGGCACAGAGAGACAAATTGTTTAGCATCCCATTACCCAGCTAGTTAAGTAACAGACACTGGACTCAAACTCAGGGTTGCCTGATCCAAAGTCACTCATTTCCTCTGTGACACCAAATGGACCCTGGAAAAGCAGCCACAGAGTGGAGCTGAAGAGGAGAGAGGCGGACTAGGGGTCGACAACGGTGCAAGGAAGCGGAAGGAAGCAGAACTGGAGGGAAGGAAGTCAAACTGCGATGCAGGTCTGACAAAGCCTCAGCCGTCCTTGTCCAGAGCAAAGGAGCGAGGGACGGGATAGGAATGCTGAACCGTCAGGGCGTCCGAGCAGGCCTCCCCACAGCTGTCACAGTCCACCCCTGTCACAGTCCACCCCTTGGGCGCCTAGGCCCCTTTCTTCATGTGGATGCCCCTTAGGGAGAGTCTTCTCAAACATTCCTGTGGTCCCCCTTCCAGAGGAGGAGGAGGTCCACGGGACAGATGCAGCCCTCGGCCCCGGAGCAGACCCAGGGCTGCGACTGGGCTCATCGTCTCCCTCCTTTCCTGCCCACTCCAGGCTTCTAGCCTCCTCATGCCGGCGGCTTGCATGATAACACGGCCCAGGCTGTCTTCCCCAAGGGGCCTGAGCTTCTGGTCATCAGGCTGTCCCTGGGCAGGGATGCAGTCCCTGTCCATTCACAGTCAGTTTGTCGAGAGCATCAGGGGTTGCCCAGCCGGGTTGTCTGAGCCCCATGCATTCCCCACCCCACCTGCCCCGTGGCACTGCAGCAGCCCTGCCCTCCTCGATCAGGGGTGGCTGATTGGAGTCCATTACCCTTGACTTTTTCCATGTTCCCTGGCACATGTGGGCCCTGTGGGGAGCAGGACGTCTAACCCTGCAGAGCCCAGAGCTGCAGGGAAGGGGTTCACCAAGTCCCCTCGTAGGTTCCCTGGGAGTGCTGCTAAATGGGGCCACTCGGGCTGTTGTTCTGAAAACCCTTTATGTTCTTCTTACTGGGGACCCATTCCTTTTTAAGAGCTTTCATTCAGTGCATAACTGCACCCAACGGGATGGGTCTCCCCTCCCAGAGCACTTCCCCCCACGGGGCACTTCAGCCGGGCCTGCCGTAGGCCACCTTCACACTCTGCAAGGCTGGCAGCTTCTGGGTGGCTGGTGTGTGATACAACAGCCCCTTCGTCATGAGCCTGCTCCTGCATCTCTTTCACAGTCAAGTGCATCCCCTGGTCTGACACACCATGACATGGGACCCTAGGCCTGTAGATCACACCCTCCCTACACCCAGCAGTCAGCAGCACAGACCATGGCCGGCAGGACAGACTTCAGGAGCCGCAGTAGTGAGATAGGCCTTGGAAAATAGACCCCACGCCACTGCTCCCTCGCCTGGCCTCCCTCTCCATCCTGCCGACAGCGGGGTGGCCCGTGGCCGCTGTGAACTGCTGGGTCATTTCATTTACTTGGTTCTCCCCCGCCTCTTCCTTGCGGATGGTCTCGGCTGAGCATGCGATCCTAGTACGAGGACCTGAGCACTTACTGACTGCCTCTCGTGCAGGTGCTGAGCCTTATGTCTACGAGAAGTATGAGATACGAACTCTCAGCACACCCACATTACAGCTGGGGAAAGCGAGGCACAGGAAGGGCACTCAACATGTCCAAGGCTCCCCAGCTGGGAGGCAGCAGAGCCGCGGTTCAAACGCTGACATCTGGCTTCTAGCCAACACTCTGAACCAGGGGTCACATGACCTCTCTGAACACCCAGACAGACCCTGGTCCTGTTCTCCTCCTCCCCCAGGAGGTGCCTCAGCCCAGTGCTCCCAGTGGAAGAAAATAGACACAAGGTGGGGGAAGGTCTCAGTCATCTGAGGATGCCATGTGCACACCGCCCCTGACAGGGCTCTGCCAGGCCCAGTTACCCAGAGATAAGGATGAGTCTGATCCAGCCTTACAAGGCAGAGGGCAGATCCATTGCAGGCCGGGGTGCAGTGTAGCCTTTTGGGATACGTTCATTGAGCATTAACTATGTGGCAGCCCCTGTGTGGGGATTTGTGAATGAACAAAAGCAGACCCTCCCCTCCCCTACAGGGTTCACAGTGGGGGTGAGGATCAGGGTTAAAATGACACCCCTGGTGGGTCCCATAAGGCAAAGCAGATGAAGCCGTGAGAGTCTGTGATGGGAGCTCTGAACCAGCCTGGGGAGTCAGGGAGGGCTTCCCAGAGGAGGTGATGCTGGAGCAAAAGCAGAAGCTCAGAAATGCACAGGCCCTGCTCAGAACCCATTGTGGAAGGAGCTGGGTCTCTGGGCAAGATGATGGCCGAGACCCTGGAATCAATCCTAAAGCCCTATGATTTGGACTCAATATTTTATAGTTTGAAGATTCTATTAACTGAAGATTCTAAGCCGAGGGAATTTAAGATTCTGGGAGTCAAGGCCTGTTGGGTTCTAAGGTGCTGAGACTCTCACATGTGAGTCTTTGGTGCTGCTGAACAAACACCAGTCAGAACCCCCCACGGGCTGGAAGCTGGCTTTCCCGTTCCCGGGCCCCCAGCCAGGCCCAGAACACAGACACACACACAGCTCTTTGTGGCTTAGAGAATGTAAATTTATTCTGCAGTTCCAGCGTCAGGCACTCACTTTATCTGCATGTTTCAGTCGTCAGAATAAATATTAGGAGACAAGCCTGTGGAGATTTTCTATGTATACATGAGTTAAATCCTCCAGCCAGTGGCTAATCCAGGCAGGGATTTCTGCAGAAATGCTCCCCTTACATTAATCACAAAGAGGGGCTGGTAACCTGGCCTCTGTAACAATCGGAGAGGGCCCCGTCCCCTGCGGAAAGCACTGAGAGGGCCCTTTGTGCGCAGAGGCTTCGTGGAGGCGGGAGACGGCAGGAGGGTGAGCGCCCCCTGGCAGGCCCGGGCCATGTGGGCACAGCTGGCCCTTCCTGAGTATCTAGGGGTCTCTGCATGAGCCCTTTGGTGTGGGTTCATAGAGGCTAGTGCTCTAGGATCCTCCCCAGAGGGATGGGAGGAGAGGGCAGCCCAAACCCTGAGTCAGAGACCATGCTGGGCACTGGGCGGGCTCCAAATCAGACAGACAGGGCAGTCTCAGCCCCCAGTCACCAGTCCTGTGACCCTGAAAACACTGCTCCACCTCCTGGAATTCAGTTTCTTCCAAGGGACCAGTGGTCCTACCACCCCACGCACCTGGGGTTCTGAGGAATAGAGGGACCCACAAGCATGAGGCGCCCAATGAGCTTCAAACCTGACAATCTCTCCTATAAAGCCTTCTGGTGCCACGCACCTCCTGCAGCATTTTATACAGGTTCACTCCTCACCCAGCCCAGTGCTATTGCCCCCCATTCACAGATGGGGAGACTGAGTCCGAGGAGGGTTAAGTAATTTGCCCAACATGCCATAGGTAAAAAATGTCAGAGGCAGGATTTGCATGCAATTAAGCAGTTGGCCTCAAAGTCTATGAACTTAAATTTTTTTCAACGACTCTCCTAGCCGGGTGCCCAGGAATGGCCCACACTTCAGCACTGGTGTCCTGGGACCTGCCTCTCGTTTTTCTGCTGGGACAGGCGCTTGGGTTATAACCAGGAAGCAGTGAGATGTGGCTGATGTCTCTGGGCCCTGTCGCACGCTGGGCCCTCTCCCTGGAACACGTTTCCCCTGCCTGGTCCCTCCACAGTCTCCGAGTTCCGCCCCTGTCCTAAGGCTCACATTCCAGGGTGGAAGGTCACAAGGTGGCTCCAGTCACTTTGGAAGACAGTTTGGCACTTTCTAACAAAACTAAACATACCTTCACCATATAATCCAGGAGGCACTCCTCGGTACTTTCCGAGCTGCCAATGCATGTCCACGCAAAACGCCGCACATGGCTATTTATAGCTGCTTTGTGCATAACTGCCAAAACTTGGAAATGACCAACGTATCTTCAGAGGATGAATGGATAGGTAAACTGCAGTACATCCAGGCAATCAAAAGTTATTAAGCATTAAAAACAAACAAGCTATTAAACCGTGAAAAGGTGTGGAGGAAACTCACATGCACATAACCAGGTGAAAGAATCCAAACCGGAAAAGCTGCATAGTGTATGACTTTTAACTATACGACATTCTGAAAAAAGCAAAACTGTGGAGACAATAAAAGAGATGAGTTTGCTGGGTTGGGTGGGGGAAGGGAGGGAAAAGGCAGAGGATTTCTAGGGCAGCGCAAACCCTCGATAGGATAGCATAGTATAGTGATGAATAGATGTCATTAGACATGTGTCCGGACCCACGGAAGGCACACCGCCAAGAGTGAGCCCTAAGGTGAACTGTGAAGTCTGAGTGATTATGACCTGTCAGCGCCGGTCCGTCCTTGGTGGAAACTGCGGCACAGTGGTGAGCGGTGCGGGTACCGGGGAGGCTGTCGTGTGTGGGGGCAGGGTGCCTCCGGGAAGTCTCTGAGCCTTCCTCTCAGTTTTATTGTAAACCTACAACTGCTCTAAACATTCGTCTTTAAAAAAACACAGGCAATAATGTAGAACCGTATTAGTACAATAGCCCAGCAAGCACTATTTACATTCTTTTTACCCCTTCACTTGGACATGCGCTAGCAACTGCCGGGTTCTTTTTTTCTCATTTCTTTTTCTCTCTCTCTTTTTTTGAATAGAGAATCTGAAGTTGGATTGGAAAGAATGGGCTTGGCCCATAATGTAGATTTTTTTTAAGATTTTATTTATTTTATTTTTAGGGAGAGGGAAAGGGAGGGAGAAAGAGGAGAGAAACATCGATTGGTTGCCTCGCATATGGGCCCCAGCCGGGGACTGAACCCGCAGTCCAGGCACGTGCCCTCACCGAAAATCAAACTGGCAACCTTTCGCTTTGCAGGATAACACCCAACAACGGAGCCACACCAATTGAGGAGACTGCCCGGTTCTTATGGATTAGCAAGCCTGTACCAATTGAGGGCCAGATGAAATTAACTGGCCACAGTGAAGGGTGAGTCAGGCCCGGGCCACGGTTCTGTGGTCCGACAGAGGTGCACTGGAATGGAGGCAGCTCTGTGAAGGAAGCACCAGCCACACGGACACCTGGGATCACGGTCCCTCGATGGGCCTTATGGGGTCTCTCCATCCAGGCCCCAGGTCGGGCCACCGTGCTTACTCGCCGGCCCTAGCCTTCTATCCAGCCATCTCCGGTCCCTTCTCCCAGCCCCAGCTGACGGGTGGGAGGCACCCAGTGGGGAAAGATGCCCCAGCGTTGATTGCTCTCATGACAGGCCATGACCGCAGCGATTTCCCATGCTAGGCGGTCCACAGCCAGGGAGAGAGCCGGTCACGGAGACAAGAACAGAGGGATGCCGGTCAGCACTCCCAAGCACCTCCCAAGCCCGCCCCGCTCGCGCTCTGAGTCTCGGCAGATCAGGGTTTCTTCCCAGCCCCGTCCTTCAGCCCTGCGCCTACAGGGGGGAATATTGAGGCTCTGAGGGTGGTGCAGCCTGGGGGCTGGAAGCGTGGAGTCTGGGTGGGCACCACTTGCTCCTGCAGGACCTGGGCCAGTGACTTGACCTTTGGCACCTACTTCCTCATCTGTAAAATGGGGATGTTTGGGGTGCTTACCTTATGAAGTTGTTGTGCCAGATTAAACTATATAAATGTCTACAAATGACTCGGTGCTGGGTCTGGCATGCAGCATGTGGCTCAGAAAGTCAGTTAAAATAACAGCAGCAAGAATAATGTTATTCTACAAAAGTATTGTGGCCTCACTTTGGATCACAGCCTGTTTGTAGGGTAACACTGACACCCCCAGGGGACAGCACCAGACACTTTTATCTCTCTCTCCTGCCCCTGCTGTGGCACTCAGGGGCCTGGGGTCTTGGCTCCATGGTTTCTAGGCCATTCCATTTCATCTCTAGGAAGAAAGATCGATTTTGCCTGATGTTTACTTGGCCACAAGTTTGTGAGTCTCCATTCATTAGAACTCATTTCTTTCTGCCTTTCTTACTTGGATTCCTTGCCAAGAGCCTCTCACACTCAAGTATGGGAACTATGGTGCTTAAAAAACAAGTATGATATGGCTTTTTAAACTATTGATTTATTTTATTAAGGGGTTGACACGTTCAGTGTTTTAAAAGGGTAGTTTGGGAAACCTCACAATTAATAACGCAACTTTCTGCCTTTTCTTTGTCTGTGCTGACTGTGTCTGGCGCCGCTTTTACGAAAGGCACTCGGAGAGCGGAGCAGAAGGGTTCCCGCTCAGGGTTGCTCACAGCTTCATGAGATGGGACAAGCAGTGGGGATAAGGGTAAAGGTGGAGAGTCACGTGCAAAGGCCCAGCAGTGACAAGGGGTGCAGCACAGAAGAGCAGCTGGAGGAAGAGAAAGGAACCCTGGGTAGCTACCGAGGGGTAACTGACAGGAAAGTGACAGGGCCACATCTCTCAGGGCCTGGAAAGCCCCCATCAGGGTCCCACTCTTCAACCTAAATGGTGCACAGCCACGGGAGGGGGACACCCCTGAAGACTAGATGACCCCACTCTCAGGATGGGACTACTTCCTGCAGAAAACAAGGGGAGTAGTCTAGACCTCCCAGCAGTGACATGGCCACTCAGCTTGCCACTAAACTCCAGTGCCTACAGCCAGAAGCAATGATGGCCCCTGAAAGGGGCTCCTGACACACCAGTGAGAGTCCCCCTCCCTATGCCACCAGCACCTGCTCCCAAACCTGTAATGTCAGGTGTCAATGAGAAACACTGTTAATGAAACAGACAAAGGCAAATTGACAAGGTAGGATTTGAGCGGATGTGGAGTGGAGTTCTTCCAGGGGTTGAAATGTCCCTTGAGGATTTCAGTGTCTTGTCTAGACTAGGAAGGCAGGGCTGCAACTTCGAGGTGCCTCTGCAAGATGGTTTACGACCCCACGTGGCAGAGTCCTAGCAGAGTAAACATGTGCCCGTACCTCTTAACACAGTGCAAAGATGCTCAGGGAAGCCCAGCCGATTCCGTGAAGTTCATTGCTACATCACACCATGTTTTTCAATGCATTTCCCAGCTGGGGGCAAATGGTTAGCACCCCCCCAATGAGGAGACACTCACTCAACTCAGGTGACAGTTGGAAACTTTACACCCACAGACTACACTGACCTTTCTTTTTCTTATTTTATCAGAAACCTGTGGCAGCTTCATCCCAAGCTGCCATGACACCAGGTTCAAGTCTTGTCTATCAGCCCCTATCAGGCCTGGGGAGACCCTCATTCACTGGCCCCTCCGAGCCAACGTGGCTTCTGGGTGAGGGCTCTTCTCCGTGGGCTTCATCGCACCACTTTCCACCCGAGTCCATGCCTCCCGCCCAGTCCCGCCCCCTCCCATCTGCTCCAGGTTTGGGATGCTGGCCCGACCAGCCCCAGGCCTGGGGTCCAAGTGGCCAAAGCAAAAACGAGAGAGCAGCTGTCGTGGGTCAGGAGAGCGAGTCCTGCTCCCCATTCTGTCACTCACTCTCGGCGTGACCTTGAACAGGTCGCCACCCCAGCTCTGGACCTCAGCTTCCCAATTGCACCATGAGAGGGTTAACCAAATGACCCACCCAGCTCTTCTCCTCTCTAGTGGTCCAAACACCCATGATTCTGTGCGGGAAGGTCTGCCCAGCAATCTGGAAACAAATGACACAGCGTCTATCGGTGATGGTCTCTCTCCGGGAGGTGAGCAAGGAGAAAGAAACATCAGCCTCATCGTGGACCAGAACCAGAACCAAAAGACACAACCGCATGCTGGCCACCCTGTTCCCATAGTGGCTGAACTCCGCTAAAACAAGATGGTATGCCCAGACAATAAGAATTCAGCCCAACTCTAATATGTGGGGTTTAGTATTCACTGAGCCAATGAAAAGGAACGGAGCCCCTGCTTGATGTAAGAGCCGGGGAGAGATGGGCCAGGGAGGAGGGTGCCTGGCTTTTGATGAGAGGACAAGGTGGCAGAATGGGGGTGGGGGATGGGGAGCGTATAAATAACAACAACAATAACAACAGCTAATACGCATCATGCACCAGCATCCTTCTCGGGGCTCTTCATAAAGCGGCTAGCCCAGGGCTCAGCACGCAGTAGGTGCCCATGCTGGGTGCGATGATTAATTCAGAGGCCACCAGTAAGGCCTGTTTTTGGTGCTGCTGAAAGGACACTTCCCGTCCTATCTGCCACATGCAGCCCAGCTCTCAAGGAACTTCTAAGAAGGATGAGATTAGAGGAGGAAGTGGACAAGGCTCCCACGCCCCCAGTCACAGCGGCATCCACAGACGCCTGCCTGCCGCGGGCCCGAGGCTGCCCCTTCACACTTCCGAGGTCCAACTGTCTCCACATCCCAAACGTGGCCGCAACCCCAGCCTCTCTGAATGGCTCTGAAGAAATCCCGCCTGTGCCCCGCAGCCCGTCGCGGGCACCCCTCTGGCCCCGGCCTCAACCACTGCTCCTTTGCCATCAGAGTCCAGCTGTTTTCACGGGGACTTTGAATAACACCCAATGCTGCCAAGAAATCCACGTCCTGCAGAGACACTTGCATGACATGAGCAGACATCCAAGAAGGCCCAGTGGCTGTTGGACGTGACCACAAAGTGCCCTCCCTGTCCTTCCATTCTCCCGGGATGTCAGCTTCCAACAGCTCAGCAGACAGATGCCACCACAGAACGCCTGGCCGCAGGCAGGGCTCTGGGCACCCGGAGACAGATCGGACACGTTCCTGTGCTCAAGGGGCTTCTCGGAGCATCCTGCTCTCTTGGTTTCTGCCCCAGGTGCTCCTGATTGGGAGCAAGGATGCCAGTGTCCTTGCCCATCTGCTGTGAGGGGACAATGGTCTCACAGGAGCTCTGATGAGGCCATTAGACCACATTCCCGCAGCCAGTCGACTCCACCAGACACAATCCCCGTAAAATGTCTGGTCAGCCCCAGGACTGCACAGCCCACAGGCCCTGGGGTTTCCCTGCCAGTTCCCTGTGGGAGCAGCAGCCTGCGAAGGCAAGAATCCCCCATTACGTCCACAGTTGGGGAAGTTGGTCCATTTTCCCCCCTGTTCTCCTCTGAAGCTGTGTTAACAGCCCTTTCTCCATAAGGGGCCCACAGCAACAAAACACCACGAGGCATGAAAATACACACCCACTCAGCTGCTCTGTGGGGTCTTCTCCGGGTGCCAGAAGCAGCTGGAGCAGCCAGGACTATTTTGGGAGCCAGATGCTGGTGTGGGCGGGAGGCATTTCCATTCTCTGCCCCTGGCTTTCCAGGGAGCCCGGAAGCTGCATCAGCGATTCTTCTAACCCTCAAATCCCCTTCGCCTCCGACTTGCTGTTCTTGGACAAGCGTTTACTGGTGCCACTTAGGTGAGAACTGTGAGGGGACACCTGGCTATGCAGAGCCAGATTCCTGCGCCTTGGAGTTACCTGTCTTGGGGAGACAAGTATAAGAACAGAGGAAGACCTGCAACGGTACAGCAGCCTTGGCCTTCCCGGAGCTGGTCCCTGTGCGGCTCCCACCCCCACCCCAGGGTCCCAGGAGGGAGACAGACTCCAGAAGGCAGGCAGGTCACCCCTTGACCTTCTGTCATCTTCCCCCCACACACCAGGCTCTAGGACGTCCCTGGACCAGGCCCTGCAGCACTCACAGCAGAAGCTGTGGCAAAAGGAAGAGGGGCAGGGACGCTAACTGGCCTCACCTCAGAGGCACCAGCAGAACTGGAGGCAGAGAAGAGACCTGGAAACCAGCAGATGGTGGGAGTGAGGGAATCAGAAGAGATTCAACATTAAACGTGGTCATACATGACCTGTGACATTTTGTTAATCAGAAAGAAATCGCTCTGCACCCCAGTAAATCTGGGAGGTTTCTACAGCAGAACATTCCTTGCATTTCTCGTGTTTTGAGCTGAGCTGTACACAGCCCAGATTCCAGGAGCCAGAGAGAAACCCCAGCACTGGGCCCAGGAGAGAGCAGAGGCTCCAAGGTGCGGTCCCAGCACCGCCCTCTCCTCACGAGCCCTGTGATGCCCATGAGTTCCCTTCTGGTGGACAATCCTCCCAGGATCAGTGGGATCAGAGTGGTGGACGTAGGAGCAGAGACACGGCATCCATGTGCTGTCACAGCTCAGGAGACCTCTGTGGGGTGAAGGCCGGCAACAGAGATGGGCTGACTCACCCCCTCTCCCTCACTCCTTGCCCCTACCCTGAGGGTTGGAGCTGCTCTCCCACAGGCAGGAGTAAACCGAGGATCAGAAAGGTCAAGTGCATTGCCTAAGGGCACACAGCTAGCCCGGGAGGCCCAAGTCAGATCCTGGTGCCATGCTCTCCCCATGAACCCAGACTGCCTTTCTGGCTCAAAGGTGCCTTTTGCAGCCCTTGGTGTCATATTCTGGGGGTCAGAGAGGCTGCTCAGGCCATTCCGCAGTACCCTGACACAGCCCAGCCAGGTCACCAAGCTCTTCTTCCTTCCCAGCACAGACCCATCTCTCTCTGTGAGGGCAGATTGATCCTGGGAGTCCCCTTCCAACTAGATGATTTGAGCCCATCATTCCATGCCTTCCTGGGGCTGCAGTCCACCATGGGTCCTCCAGGTGGCTCTGGGGGTGCAGTGAAGTAATTTGCATAAAGCTGGGAGCATGTGACCAGCTTGGTGAGGACTGTACCGCTCTTCCCTCCCCAGGAAGCTCTTCCCACCCTACCACTCCCTCCTCCTCAGGCACACTCCAACCCCTCCCCCAAGGACCTCCCACCCACCACCTTTCCAAATCTAGCATCTGTTTCTCATTGTTGTTTTCCTTTGCAACACTTTCCATACCATGTAATTTTTTTTGGTTCATTTACTAATTTTGTTTGGCTGTTTCCCCAACTGTGCCCAAGCTCTCCCTGAGGGTCACATTCACGGCTGTGTTCTGGTGCTCAGCACAGAGCCAATACCCAGAGGAGCCTGGTAAGTACCTGCTGGATGAAGGATTGGGTGAGGAGAGGGACTGGGTTGTATCTGTCAGGATCGGTGAGGTGCTATAACAAAGATCCCCAAACCCCAGCAGCTTCATGCAGGAAAAGCCAATTTCTCTCCCACGTGAAGTTCAAGTGGTCGTCATTGTCAGAAGGTCTCCTCCAGGGAGGCAGGAGTCCGGCTCTTTCCACTGTGATGACGTCATCTAAACACACAGCCTCCCAGGCTGTCAGGGAAGGGGCGTGAATGAGGGGAAGGTCACTGGGTAACCAACCAGATCAGCCCAGAGGGGCCCACATCACCCCCACCCACATTCCACCAGCCGGAAGTGCCACCTGGCCCCACCAGAGGGAGCTGGAAAACGTGGGCAGAGCCCGGGCAGCCGTCTCAGCACCAGCACTGCTGGAGGGGAAGTGAGAGCACATGGCGGGCGGGCAGCCATCTCTGCCCCTTGGCAGTGGTGATGGATCACTCTGTCACTTTGGTCCTCTTCCCAAGATCCCTGGGCCCTGATTCCTCCTTCTGCCTCTTGCTGACGTGATGCCTGGGTCAGGAGGGCAGGAAGGGAGAGGCCAGGACCTGGGAAAGCGCTCCCCACACTTGTCTGGGGAGGGGGACGTTCTAAGCTGTTTTGAGCTGATCGTGCTCAGAGCCTTCTGTGTCTGCTGAGCTGCTAATTCCAGTGCCATCTGCCTGTGTTCCCAGCCCCAAAGTCCCCAGATAAACAGTTTTCTCCTGCGGTTCTTAAATAAAGTTTTGGCAGGGGATGGAGAGAGAGGAAGGAAGGAGAACAACTTGTTCTCAGAGTAGGAGACGCTGCCCTGCAGGGGACGTTGGAGGGACTGGAGCACACCTCACGGAGAGCTCTGAGCCTCCAGAGTGGCTCCTGCGGCTGCTGGGACCAGCCCCATTCTACAGATGAGAGCCCTGAGGCTCAAAGAACTTAAGGAAGATGCTGAAGGGCAAACGTCCTTCAGAGCTGAGCAGGGCGGGGCTGCTTGTTTTCCGTCGTGTATCTTCATGCCTCCGCCCCTCCTGCTGTCTTTGGGGTCCCTCCCCCCTTCCAAGAACTCTGGGAATTGGAAGAACTCAGAACTGGAAAGGAGTCTCGGCGGTGTGGGGGGGCCTTGCAGGTAGCCCCCCAGCCAGGCGAGGCTGAGGCGGCGTCAGACGGGCACAGACTCTGGAGGGGCAGGACTGAGGATGAACCCAGTGCTACCCAGAGCTGGCTCTGTGACCTGGTGAGGCCTGGACTCTCTGTGAAACGGCAGTAACACTCCTTCCTTCCCCACCGTGGGGGCACTGAGTGACATCGTAGTGGACGTTGATCCCTCTTCTGTTCCGGGGTTCTAGCCATCGCCTCCAAGAACGCAGAGCCTCTACTCCCCACGCGTCACACAAAATTCCGCAGGAAATTTCCTTACTTTCCCAGGCTGGATGCGCATGTCACTGGGATTGAGGTCAAAAATAGTGAACAGAATGGGGTTTGGAAGCTGCACCGCAGGTCTTAGCCGCCTCGTTTCTGGAGTAACACTGGCTTGGGGCCGGGTGCTGGCTCCGTCACCTGCCTCCCCTGTGACACCGCACTAGTCACTTCAGTGTGCCCACGTGTCCCTTCCACAGAGTGGGGAGTATAATGGAAGCCCCTTCGTAGTTTATTTAAAAATAAAAGGTAAATCCAAAAAGTACAAAAGTTCTCAGTACTAGACCAGAGGCAAAATATCAGCAATGGCTAAGATTTCGTTTTAACAGATTTATTGAAGGAAAACTGGCGTCCAATGAGCAGCACATATTTAAGTGTATGCCATGGTAAGTTTGGACATGTGTGTGCATCTGTGAAACCATCGCCCCCATTAGGCTGATGAGCACACGCATCCCCCCCAAACGTTCCCTCAGGTCCCTCTGTAATCCCGGCCGACGGCCCGTGCCCACCCCACTCTGTCCTCGACCGGACACCCATCTGCTTCTCGTCACTACAGACTGGTGCGCACTTTCCAGAGTCTTATACAAGCAGGACTCTACCTTATGCACTGTTTTTGTCTGGTTTCTTCTACTCAGCATAATTATTTTGAGATTTGTCCAGATTGCCACATGTATCAATGGTTTGTTCTTTTTTCAGTAAGTGAGCAGTATTCCCTGGCGTGGTTAGTTTGTTTATCCATTTATGGTCCTGTTAATGAACGCTTAGGCTGTTTTGAGTTTGAAACTATCACAAACAAAACCGCTCTGAACACTGGGGTAGTTTCTCTCTAATTTGTTTCAGTAGCGCCTCACAAATTTTGATAGGTTCCGTTTTCATTTTCATTTGGTTCAAGATACTTAATAGTTTTCCTTTGGATTTTCTCTGTTCCGTGGGTTATTGAGAAGTGTTCTATGTAGTTTCCAAATACTTTGGCATTTTCCAGATATCTAATTTAATTCCCTGGTGGTCAGCAGAACACACAGTGTGCGACTTGAATCTGTGTGATATTTTTGAGATTGGTTGTGCATAGCCTGGAATCCCATCTGCCTTGGTAAATGTTCTAGTGCCCTAGAACAGAACCTGCATTCTGCTGTGCCCAGGCAGAATGTTCTGTAAATGCCAATGAGGTTAAGTTTGTAGAGGGTGCTGTTCAAGTCTTCTGTATCCTCACTGATTTCCTGGCTATTTGTTCTTTCAGTTGCTGAGAGAGGTATTTCAGTCTCTATCTAAGAGTGATTTGTTTATTTCTCCTCGCAGTTTCATGCTTTTCCTTCATGCATTTTGGACCAGTTATTAGGTTCATAAACATTACTGACTGATACATCCTCCTGATGAATGAACACTGTACCATCATGAAATGACCCTCTTAAACCCTGATGACATTGTCGGCAGTGAGGTCCACTCCATCCATTATGGATGTTGCCACCCCACTTTCATTTGTTTAACATTACATGATATTATGTATTTTCCATCCCTTACTTTTAACCTATCGGTCTTTATATTTGAAGTGGATTTCCTTAAATAAAATCTTAAAAACAAAAAGAAAGAAAAAAAAGCTCTGGCTGGTGTGGCTCAGTGGATTGAGTGCCAGCCTGGAAACCAAAGGGTCACTGGTTCAATTCCCAGTCAGGGCACATGGCTGGGTTTTGGGCCAGCTCCCCAGTAGGGGGCACACGAGAGGCAACCACACATTGATGTTTCTCTCCTCTTTCTCCCTCCGTTCCTCTCTCTCTAAAAATAAATAAATAGAATCTTAACAACAAAAAAAAGGAAAGTGGGTTTCTTGTAGGCAGCTGAGTATTTCTTTTGTATTTAATATGATAATCTCTGTCCTTTGATCAGATATACTTAATGCGATTACTGATGTGGTTGGGTTTAAATTTGTCATCTTGCTATTTGCTTTCTATATCTTCCATCTGTTCTTTGTTCTCTTTTCCTTCTTTTTCTGCCTCCTTTTGGATTAATTGAGTAATTTTTACAATTCTATATCTCCCATGGCTTTACTTATCATCTCCAGGCTTCCAGGCTATATACTTCTGAATATATGAAACAATGTTAGAATAATTGGCTTTATGACTCTCATCTGCTGATTAAATCACTTGTGTCAGTTCTAAGTCAGTTTCAATTGATTGATATTTATACACATATTTCCCTGCCTCTCTGCTTGTCTGGACATTGTTATTGAATGCTCGTCATTGTGTATTTGGTCTTCCAAGGTACTTGATAGTTCTGTATTGCATAAGTCCTCTTAAACTCTGTTCTGGAACACAGTTAACATGGACACATGCATTGCAAGGCTTGCTTTTAAGCTTTGTGAAGCATGAACAGAGCAGCTTTCACTTAGGCTAGGGACAGCTTCCCCGATGACTGAAGCAACACACTTCTAAGTACTGTAGCCTATGCCCCGTGACTGGCTCGGTGTTCCACTCTGGTGGGAGCAGGACCTGTTCGAGTTTCGGGGTCATCCCTTCCAACCATGTCGCTGTGTTCTCCGACCTCGGGTTTCCTCACACTCCGTGGCTGGAGCAGAACCTTCGCAAACCCCCGGGGTCATCTCTCCGTGAGGTTCTCTCATCTCCAGTGCTCTGTCCTGCAAACTCAAGCTGCCTCGTCCCCACCCCACCCCCCCGTATTCCAGCCCAGTCTCCTTAACTCAGGAACACAACCCGTTCTGCCTGGGTTCCCCTCTCTGACTCCTGGTCACGATGTCTCTGCCAGCAGGCCAGCAGTAAGTGTGGGAAATTTTAGGGCTTTTCCCCATCTCTCTGGGATCACTATCCTTTGTTGCTTAGTGACAAATGTCTTGGAAACTGTTGTTTCATATATTTTGTCAGTTTTTTAGTTGTCTCAGGCAAGCAGGTAAGGATGGCCCCTATTTTTCCATCTTGGCTGAAAGCAGAATTTTTTATAATGTTTATTGAACACTAATATAGGCCAGGTCCTGTTCACGGGACTTTACTTGTATTAACTCATTTTATCCTCCCAACAAAACTACAATGTAGGGACATTATTATCCCCCTTAACAGATGAGGAAACTGAGGGGCGAGAGATGGCATTACTCTCCTGAGGCCACCCCACTGGTAAATGGTGGCACCAGGATTCCTACCTGGCCAGGCTGCCCCAGAGCCTGCCCTCCCCACCCCGCCCAGCGCTTCCTGATACCGGGGTCCCAGTGGGTCAAGCGTGGGCTCCACTTAGGCAGGGGGCAGAGGGCTGGCCTTCTCACACAGGCAGCGGCATTGTTTCTGGGAGAATTCCATCTTTCCAGGGGGCCCGGCCGTGGGAGGCGCAACCAGGCTCTGTGGTGTGCACCGTCACACAGCAGGCACCGAACCAGGCAGCTGTCACTGATGCTGTTGTTATCTGTGTTATCGTTATCACCACTAGAGCCACAGTCAGCCTCACGCCTCAGGATGCCCACATGCACCAGCCACTCGGGAACACACACATCATTTATAACACAGAGGTGTCAGCTGTGAATCCCCACTGGGGCTGCTGCTCTGGGGAACTCGACCAGGACACCTCTGACTCTCTTAGGCCCCATGTACCTGTTATTTCAGGTTGAGAGGGGTCCTTCCGGTCTGCTCTGGGCCTCGAAGGAGTGAGGCAGTAATCTTGTTGTCAGAAAGGTTCGCTGTCCTCCCCTGGGGGGTTTAAGGAAGAGTAAAGACACACAGGGAAAGTTTGCTACGTGGACATCCGGATCAGAGACACACAGGCTCAAACGCTGAGGTCTTTTGAGTCCTGTGAGGCTGAGCCTCCATTTCCTCATTCACAAGCCAGGAGTTGTTAGACCTGTCCCATAGGGCTGCGGAGAGGGAGGAGCCAGATCGTGGCCGGCCTGAAACAGCCGGCGCTGGTCAGACCTTCCGCAGTGATCACCCACAAACCTGAGGACCTTGCACAAGTTGTCTCGCTTTTATGAGCCCTGGCTTCCTGATGTGTAAAATGGGAAAAATATAATTTTCCTCACTGTTGAATTATAAGAATGACATGAGATAATCACACCCCTCTGATTCCTACCTCACTCACCACTCCTACCTTTTTTGTTGCACTGAACCCAAGCCCCCTCCTTGATGCCACAGCCCATGGTTCCCCCTGCTCTGAGGCTGCGGCGGCACAGCAGAGGCCGAGGGTCTCCGTGGCCCCGCCCCAGGGCCGACTAGGCGGCCCCGGCACTGGAGTTCACTCAGTGCCGTACTGACTTCTCACAAAGCCAAACTGCCTGTCGTAGAAACACTGTTATCATCTCTAATTCCTCTGAGGTTCCGTTTACACACAGCCATTACCCAGAGGCCCCAGGTGCTCAGAGAAACGACGGAGCAGCATGGCTCCTGCCTCCTGTGCTTGTGGAATTACGCTCTCCCTGGGTCCCAGTGTATGTTATACCTGTTTATTTGAAATAAGATGGGTCTCAGCTATAAAACAGAGAGGATACTCTGCTGCAACAGAACGTCTCAATAGGCCTGAGTGGAATGGAGGGTCGGGAGCAGGTCCTCCATGAGACCCACGTGCTGGCCTGGCAACAGCACCCGTCAAATGGTTAAGGGCCCCACATCCAGTACCTCATCCCGGCCTGGGAGCCGGAGTCAGCTGGCACAGGCCAGAGCCCCAAAGTCTGCAGACATAGCACGTGGCAGTCACAATGTGTGCTTAACAATCATCGGCACTTCTCAAGTTCCAGTCACTGTTCATTGCCCCCATTTAGCAGATCAGAACACTGAGACCCAGAGAAGTCAAATGACCCATCTGCCCAAGGTTCTACCGCTGGTAAGTGGCAGAACTGGGATCTGAACTCAGGCCGGCAGGTTCCAGAGCCTGCAGTAGAGTCACTGAGGTCCAAACTTGAGGCGGATACTGGGCCAGCGGTATCCATCGCGGCTGTAGATGCTCGTCGAAGTACGAGAAAAAGCATACACATGGACAACCGAGTCCTGTGGGGAAATAGGTACAAAACGGCCACTCACTCTAGTGGAGAGCACCCTAGGAGAGAGCACCTTGTTCCTCTGCCGAGCAGGCTTTTATTGGGTTCGTTTGCACAGGAATTCAGGTAAAGCTCATTACTCGTTGCCGGGAAGTAAGGATCAAATAACAAGGAACTCTGAGGGTCTATTGTGAGTCAGGGTCAGAGAGCTGTAAAACTTTAAGGAACAAACTTACTTCTTCCTTGGACCCTTATCATTCAATTGAGAGCATTCTAAACAAAGCAGGTTTCACAGGATTTTACATATTCTTTCTTAGGCCTGATCACCTGGGGAACTGGCCTTTTCCAGCACAGGGCTGCACCACCTTGTCATGGTTTCAGGCTTAGGTGGAGCAAGGAAAGTGAGGCAGCCAAGAGATTAGGAGATTTTCTAGCAGACAATGAGGACTCAGGCTATGTCAAAGCCGAGGGGCAAGGGTCCATCACCCCTTTTTGCTGTAGCCCCCAAAGTCCTTCCTTGGGGGCCTCCCACGTGATCGTGCCTGTCTTAGGTTGTTCCCCCCCTTGGGGAATCTTACCTGTCATTGGCTAACCGACCAAGCATTGGGGGTCATGCAGGGTGAAGTAAAAGGAGCAGAAGCAGCACTCCTGCCAGGGAGATAAGCTTGTCTCCTTGTTGGCTTACAGTTCCAAGGTCGTTCCCTCAGCCTTAGCCTAGGCAGGGGTTACAGCTTCTGATACCAGGCAGGGCAGTTCCCAACATAAACTCCTCAACCTGGAACAGAAGGCAATACCCCTCCCCAATATGGTTCCTTCTTACATACAAAATCCCAGAACTTAAAGCTTAAGACACAAGAGTGTGTATTTCTAATGATTCTGCTGATCAGTTAGGCAATTCCAGCACTTCAAGCTGCTTCCCTGGGGCTGGACGGTTTCAGATGGCCCCGGTCACCTGTATTGGCCTCCAGTGAAACAGCTGAGCCCTGGCTGGTGTGGCTCAGTGAACTGAGTTTGGTTTGCCGGCCTGCAAACCAAAGGGGGGCTGGTTTGATTCCCAGTCAGGGCGCATGCCTGGGTTGCAGGCCAGGTCCCCAGTTGGGGGCTTGCACACATTGATGCAACCACACATTGATGCTTCCCTCCCTCTTTCTCCCTCTCTTCTCCCCTGTCTAAAAATAAATAAATAAACAGCTGTCATGGCTGAGGCACCTGTCCATGCAGTCTCTCATTCTCCAGAAGGCCAGCCCAAGCGTGTCCAACGGCGGCAGTCATAGGTCCCCCAGGAGCAAGAAACGGCTGGCCTTTTGCACAAGCGTTCTTCAAGTCCCTGCTTGTGTTATGTTATGAATGTTGTCTTGGCCAAAGCAAATCACCAGGCCAAGCCCAGATTCAAGATAATGAAACAGATCCAGCCCCTGATCAGAGGGGCAGCAACACTTATCTCCTCTGCTGCCTCCAGGCCCCAGAGGGTTGGTGCTAGGAACAGAGCAGGGGAGACCATCTGGTGATGATTTGTGCTGGGACCTCAACACCACAAGAAGATGAGGAAGAGGAGCCTCCCAAGGAGAAGAGCAAGTATGAAGGCCCTGAGGCAGGAATGAGTTCAGTATATTTGAGAAACTGAACGAAGGTCAGTATGGTGGAACCAGAGTGAGGAAGGGGCAGAGGGTAGGAGATGAGGTCCAATGGGCAGGCAGGGGCACATCTGGTTGAACCTCAGGGACCACGTGTGCTGCCATCCTCCGTGTGTCCCCCCAAAACCACCCTCGTTGCCTCCCCTGCTCCATGCCCAGCACTGACAGGGTCCTGTGCCCTTCTGGTTCTGGCTTCAGATGGGTCCTGGCAGCAGCAGAGACCAGGGGTGAGAGGGGAGGTCAGCAGATCATCCCTGGTTCCTCCTGCTGGGCAGGGGCAGCATTACTCTCTCATGGCCCCAGCTCCATCAGATGCCCCTCGGCCATGGCTGCCCCTCTCTCTGGGGACTGGGAGCCATCCCTCCTTTGTCCCCTTCAAGACACAGTTATGTCCCCTGGCATAGACACAGTTAG
>PVIA01012180.1:0-39468 GCA_004024845.1 Tonatia bakeri
GCACAATACCCTCTAGGTCAGTCCATGTTGTTGCTGATGGCAATATTTCATTCTTTTTTGTGGATGAGTTATATTCCATTGTATGTATCCATTAGCTCTTCTTTATCCATTCATCTATCTATTGATGGACACTTAGGTTGTTTATATATCTTGGCTATTATAAATAATGCTGCAATGGACATATGGATGCATATTGTTTTATTTAATATCTTGGGTTTCTTCAGATGAATACCCCAAAGTAAATCTTCTGGGTCCTACAATGTCTCTTGTTATAGCCTTTGTTGTAAAGTCTATTTTAACTTATGTAAGCATTACTAACCCAGCTTTTTTCATTACCATTTTCATGAAATATCTTTTTCCATCTCTTTATTGTCAGTCTGTGTGTGTCTTTCTGTCTCAAGTGAGTCTCTTGTAGACAGCATATGTAAAAGTCTTGTTATTTATTCAGCCACTGTGTCTTTTGATTGGAGCATTTAATATATTTACATTTAAAGTCATTAAAGAAGTCCCTTTAACATTCCTTGTCATACTGGTTTGGTGGTAATGAACATTAGCTTTTTCTTGTCTGGTGAGCTCTTTATCTGTCCTTTGATTCTAAATGATAGCTTTCCTGGGTAGATTAATCATGGTTGTAGGTCCTTGCTTTTCAACACATTGAATATTTTATGCCAATCCTTTCTGGTCTGAAATGTTTCTGTTGAGAAATCAGCTGACAGTGTTATGGGAGTTCCCTTATAGGTAACACTTTCTCTTGCTGCTTTTAAGATTCTCACTGTCTTTAATCTTTGCCATTTTAATTATGGTGTGTCTTGGTGTGGGCCTCATCTTGTTTGGGACTCTGTGCTTCCTGGACTTGTATGTTCTTTTCCTTTATCAGGTTAGAGAAGTCTTCAGTCATTATTTCTTCAAATAGCTTCCCACTCTCTTGCTCTCCTCTCCTTATGATACCCCTGTGATGTGAATATTGTTATGCTTGATGTGGTCCCAGAAGTCCCTTAAACTATCATCAGTTTTTTATTCCTTGTTCTTTCTGTTTTGATTGGGTGTTTTCTGCTATCTTATCTTCCAAATCACTGATTCAGTCCTCTGCTTCATCTAATCCACTGTTGATTCCCTCTAATGTATTCTTCATTTCAGTTATTGTATTCTTCATTTATGGCTGATTCTTTTTTACATTTTCCTATCTTCATTTTTACATCTCCTGTATATTTGTTAATGTTCTCACTGAAATCATTGAGCATCCTTATAACCAGTGTTTTGAAGTCTGTATCTGGTAGATTACTTGTCTCCATTTTGTTTAGTTGTTTTTCTGGAGTTTTGTTTTGCTCTTTCGTTTTGGACATGTTTTTTTGTCTCCTCATTTTGGCTGCCTCCCTGTGTTTGTTTCTATATATTAGGCAGAGCTGTTAACATCACTTGGTCTTGGTAGAGTGCTTTATGTAGTAAGGGTCCTGTGGGGCCCAGTGGCACAGTTTCCCTGACACCTGATCTGGGTGCTCCAGGTGTGTGCCTTGTGTGAGTTGTGTGTGCCCTCCTGTTGTAGTTGTCTTGGTTGCTGTTAGCACATGAATAGGAGAGTTGATCCTCAGGCTGACTGCTTATGAGGACTGGCTGTGACTACCATGGGGGACTATAGTAGAGGCTGACCCTATGGAGCACGATTCACTCGAGCAAGGCTCTGATGTCTGCCAAGTCTGCCCTTTGCATGTGTCTTTTTTGGAGGTGGTTTGGTATAACTTTGATGTGGTCTGAAGCTGGCCAGCAGGTGTGTTGGCTTGAGACCTTTTGGGAAGTGCAGGCCTAGGTCAACTGCTGCCTGTACCCCATCCAGGGCCACCTGGTATGAGCTACAAAGTGATTTGCAGATTGGAAGAAAGCATCATTAAAATGTCCATACTATCCAAAGCAATCTACAGATTTAACATAATTCCTAATAAAATATCAATGGCATATTTCACAGATCTAGAATAAATATTCCAAAAATCTATATAGAACCAAAAATGACCCTGAATAGCCTTAGTAATCTTGAGCAAAAAGAACAAAAGATGGAGGGATCATAGTATCAGAAATTAAATTTACTACAAAGCCACTGTACTCAAACAGCCTGGTACTGGCATAAGAACAGGCATATAGATCAATAGAACAGAACAAAGAGCCCAGAAATCAACCCATAGCTTTATGGTCAATTGATATTTGACAAAGCAGTCAACAGTACACAATGGAGTAACAACAGTCTCTTCAATAAATGGTGTTGGGCCCTGGCTGATGTGGCTCAGTAGATTGAGTGTTGGCCTGCAAACCAAAATGATCACTGGTTCAATTCCCAGTCTAGAGCACATGCCTGGGTTGCAAGCCAGGTCCCCAGTAGAGGGTGCACAAGAGGCAACAATACATTTATGTTTCTCTCTCTTTCTCCCTCCCTTCCCCTCTCTGTAAAAATAAATAAATAAAATATTAAAAAAATAAAATTTTAAATAAGTAATTGAATAAATGGTGTTGGGAAAATTGGATAGGTATATGCAAAAAAAAAAAAATGAAACTAGACCACCAACTTACACCATACACAAGAATAAACTCAAAATAAATAAAAGATTTAAATGTAAGTTGTAAACATAAAACTCCTAGAAGAAAACATAGGCAGTAAAATCTCAGACATCTCGCATAGCAATATTTTTGCCAATATATCTCCTAGGGCAAGTGAATCAAAGGAAAAAAATAAACAAATGGAATCCCATCAAACTAAAAAGCTTCTGCACAGCAAAAGAAACCATCAACAAAATGAAATGGGAACCCACTGGATGGGAGAACATATTCACCACTGATACATCTGATAGGGGAATAATTTCCAAAATATACTCATCTAAAGAACTTATATAACTCAATACTAGGAAGAGAAACAATCCAATTAATGGGCATAGGACCTGAATAGACACTTGTGCAAGGAGGACATACCAATGGCCAACAGACATAAAAAATGTTCAATGTCACTAATGACCACAGAGATATAAATTAAAACTACAATGAGGTATCACCTCATACATGCCAGAATGGCTACCATCAGTAAATCAACAAACAACAAGTGTGGAGAAAAGGGAACCCTAGTATACTGTTGGCGGGAATGCAGACTGGTACAGCCACTGTGGAAAACAGCATACAGTTTGCTCAAAAAATTAAAAATGGAACTTCCATTTGACCCAGTGATCCCACTTCAGTGGATATATACTAAGAATCCCAAAACACCAATCAGAAAGAATATATGCATCCCTATGTTCACAGCAGTGTTATTTATGATAGCCAAGATCTGGAAACAGCCCAAGTGACCATCAGTAGACAAGTGGATAAAAATGATGTGGTACATTTACACAATGGAATACTATGTGGCTATAAAATAAAGGAATTCTTACTCTTTGCAACAGCATGGATGGAACTGGAGATTATTATACTAGGCAAAATAAGCCAGTCAAAGAAAAACAAATACCATATGATCTCACTTATATGTGGAATCTAATGAACAAAATAAACTGAAAAATAAAATAGGACCAGAGGTATGGATACATGGAACAGACTGACAGATCTTAGAGGGAAGGGAAGGTAGAGGAACTGGAAGAGATTAGCCAAAGAACATGTATGCACATATGCATAGCTCATGGACACACACAACACTGTGGTGAAGACTGGAGTGGGGGCTACATGAAGGGGGGAAATGGAAGGAAAATAGGGGACACCTGTAATAGTGTCAACAATTTCTTTTAAAGGAATACAAGGAAAAAATACCCTTTCTAATACTATCAAAATGCTTCTTAGCTGACAGGATGGACAAAATTAATGCAATCAATACATGGATATATTATATGGAAATTAATTTGACAACATAAATACATTTTAGTTACTGTAATCAACAAATGAATCTGCATTTTCCATGGCAATTATGTTAGTTAATATAAGATTCATCTGCAAGTTGTAGAAAACCCAAAATAAGTGTACCATAATAAAAGTTGACTTCTCTCCCAGGTAAGCAGTTCAGGGCTGTTAGAGAACTCCAAAGATCTTGGTACCTTCTCTACAGCTTTCCTCTGTGTGGCCTCTACATTATGGTCCAAGATAGAACCATCTTTGTTCTAGGCAGTGGGATAGATGAAAGGATAAAGAAGAGAAAGCAAATAGCATGTGTCACCTATCTCTTTAGAATATTTCCCAGGCATTGCCACAAAATATCTCCATTTACAACCCTTTGGCTAGAACTTAGTCATTTGGACACAGGCAACTACAAGTGAAGCTCAGAATGTAGCCTCTATTCAGGGCATTCAAATGCCCAGATAAAAATTCTATTGCTAACAACAAAGATGGATATTGAAGAATTACTACTAGCCTCTTCCATAGTAATGTAATATAGTTCAAATAATCTACAAATAATTTATAGGTATTCATTTTTAAATATTACAAATCTCATCAACTCTAACCAGAGCTTTTAGTAGATATAATAGTAATCAGTTGACTAAAAAATGAATCAGATTCCATTGCAAATTTATTCTGCTAGCTTTTCATGTCTCTATAACAACTAGACCTCTTTGAGTCCTCTGTGCATGAACTAGTCATAGAGTCAGGCTGCAAACATTTCCTCCATTCAACAAATCCAGCCACTGCCTATTCCAACTTTTTTCTTTTCCTTTATGATATATATATTTGGGGGGACAATTAGAAAACTCCAAAATATTGACTTCTTCACATTTATTGAATTTGTATATATCAGGCTAACAGGTAGTTAGCACAAAGAAAAAAGGATGTGAATAAATTGACACACAGAACAGTGAGTTTCTAATGGAATGTAGGATTTGAAAATCACCCAAATGGGAAAGATATAGACAAAGCATCGTAGTCAAAATCATTTGCAAAATTGTGAAAAATACACATTTCACTCTAAAGGAAAAAAAAATACTATGAGTCAGGACATTGCAGGTCTTCAATGTTTTTTTTCCCCCTTTTGTGGAGAAGGTTTAGAGAGAACAGAACAGAGGTCCAAACACTGAGCATTGATTACTCATTATTACATTAAATGATTGTTAAGGTTCTGCGCTATGCAAAACATTTGACTGAGTACTCCAGGGCCTTCCCAAAGAAGAAACAATATTCAGTTCTCATCTCCAGTAGTCTGAAGTCTAGTTGGAGATCCACATATGAACTCTATATACAGGATGTGTCAGAAAAAAGGCCACTGTTAAACTTAGAGAGATTAAGAGTAGGTTAAAAAGAGGTTGCATGGGATTAAAATACTGATATAAAAATCTCGTTGACCAAAATCTTATAAAAGGAATGTGAATTTGGATAGGCTCTCTCAGGTGCTTTTTTAACTATCATTTAAACCTATAGTGACCAAATTTCTTTTTTACTGACTCATAACTTTGGTCTTAAGTGTTTTTATCTCACATATTATATATACTACCTCCTGAGAGCAGAGGGTCTTTTTTTTCCTTAACAATATTCATCAAACAATAAGCATTCAGTTAAGACTACTAATTGATGAATGCAAACAAATCCCCTCAAAAATGGGTATTACACTGTAACCACTTCTCAAATGCTACCTCCTTAAGGTAGCCCTGCTGGTGTGACTGACCATCCCTATGGGTTTTCAAGGTTAGCAAAAAAAAGGAGGAAGGGGATAGGAGGGCAGGACATATTTTCGCTCCCACAGATGCATATTAGTATATGCCTTTTTGTTTAGCTTATTATTTGGTTTCACCCTGTAACTGTATTACATCTCATAATGTAACGTAAAGTTTTAGACATTTTATGTTGTATACATCCTGCCTCTTTTTTTTTAAATGGTTATCCTGTTGCATTAACTCATTTTTTTAAAGATTTTATTTATTTATTTATTTATTTATTTTTAGAGAGGGAAGGGAGGGAGAAAGAGAGAGAGATACATCAATGTGCGGTTGCTGGGGGCCATGGCCTGCAACCCAGGCATGTGCCCTGACTGGGAATCAAACCTGCGATGCTTTGGTTTGCAGCCCACACTCAATCCACTGAGCTATGCCAGCCAGGGCACATCCTGCCTCTGAAGAGGGAAAAAAAAAAAAAAATCCCCTGCGAGGCTACAGGAAAGAAGTATCTAGGTAATATAGATTGTACAACATAGGATACTTCAAGCCATTGTTCCTTCTGTGTAATTACTATAAAAATCAGTGAGAAGGGAAAAATAAATGGTAATTATTGTTCTAAAGGACTGAATGGAAGTAACTGTAAACTACCCCGTATGATTCTTAGTTCTAATGAACTGTGATGTCCCAAAAAGCCCCCAGATGGCATTATAGCCTTGTTTTTCCCAAGTCATTTGTTTTCTTATGGCACAGATCAGAACTCCTTTAACAAGAAATTCCCTTTACTCCAATGATAAATAAAAATATGAAAAATACTATTTCCTTAATTTGTTTATATAGTCATTTTGAGTAAATTCTCTTAATTCTGAAATAGCTATGAATTTGAAATGTGTTTTGATTAAAACAAGAAAAAATATTTTCCAGATAGTTCATAAACCAACACCTTCAGAAAGACAAAGTGTGAACTTTTTTATAGGGACACCACTTTATCTTTAAGAATCAAACAGTATATTTAAATAAACATATGCATGGTATAAATTTAATCCCAAATGAATAATCCCAGTGAGGAGAGGTTTATTTGCAACTGTCACTAATTATCTTTGTGACCTCTAAAAATATGTTAATTTTCTTAGACTCAAGATTCTCTGAATTCAAAGCAAGAACACTGCATTTATTAAAATGAAAGACACTTTTGTGATCTTTAGCTAAATGCTAGGAGTAGGTATGATACCATGCTTTTCAACTAATATTAAATAATGAAATTTGTATATTCAATGAATGTAATTTCAGGCAAATGGCCAATATTATTCAGTAGTACATTACTGTAATGAAAATAATTTTTATTACAATGTACTACCTGGTTATTTACATTCAGCAAAATAAACTTCCTTAAATTGCTGCTCTATGTACTTGCACATGTTTTTACACCTCAACCTTCTATAAATTATTTTGAAAATATATAATACTAAACTTATCAAACTGTTCTTGAATAGTAGCTACTATAATCAATTCTACCATATGGCTTTCCAAGAATATTAAATTTTGTATTCACTTTATTTACTAATCAACATGATTATTATTAAATTGAAGGTTCAGGTTGCAATTTAACTCCAAGTACTTCGTCTTTGTTCTTTCCAAATTTAATCTACCCACTGCTATATCAAATTATCTCTGACTTAATGCATTAAAAATTTCAAACAAAATTATAATTATTGAGAATCACTTAAGATTCATCTTTAAGATAGCTTCTTATGAAAACTCATACCAGATTTTATGTTTTTGAAAGAACAGCCCTGGCTGGTGTGGCTCAGTTGATTGAGTGCCAAAGGGTCTCTGGTTTGATTCCCAGTCAGGGCACATGCCTGAGATGTCGGCCAGGTCCCCAGTAGGGGGCACACGAAAGGCAACCGCACATTGATGTTTCTCTCTCTTTCTTCCTCCCTTCCCCTCTCTCTAAAAATAAATAAAATCTTTTTTTAAGAGAATAACAATATTAACAGAAATAGCCTAGTTTGCATCTAGATTAGGTAATTTAAAAGATTTTTCTATATCTTCTCTTTTCATTTTTGTTAAGTGAGTTTATATTTTTATGTTACATGTGAAGTCTATGCCAAAATTGTTTCAATTCTAGGCATGCACTTAATTCTTTTCATGAGTTTTTACTTGTCACTTAACAAAAAGTATGAAATCTTTTCTGCTATCTATCATACACACAAGAAAGCTATTTATTAATTATATTCTAAATTGCAGAAGATTAATCAAGACCCTGGATTATTCTTTCAATATAATATATATTTCAAAATGCTCTTCCAGTACATTAAGTTTGTATTTTTAGTAGTTAAAAATAACTTTACAAATTTAGGCCTCTAAATTATTTTAAGTCACTGAAGAGTGTTGTTTTTAGAAGACTACTGGGAAAAACTTGATAGTTAGAGAATTTACAATTAGATGAGAAGGCCAGGATAATTATGTCTTGCCCTTGGGTGTAAGGTCATTCTCTTACTGGGTTCCAGGACATTGAGAATGGATTGATTAAATAAAATTAGACTTGTTAAACTAGAAACCACAGACACAACTTGAAAAAATATCTAATCTAATGAACATGCATTGACAATATCTTAGTAATCTCTTTAGAAACATTATTCTAGAGTCCAAATGGTTCTATGCTAGGACTGATAACAGTACTTTTGTCTAAAAATCTTTAAGCTCTTTCCCAGCATTAATCCATTTCTTTCCCACACTTTCTCTGTGAAGCAGTAAGATGTAAGTATGGTTAGTTTAATTTTCCACATGGAAAAACAAAATTATCAAGAAATGAATTTGTTGAAAGTCACATATGCAATGCTAACAGATGAAACAGAGCTCAAAGCCCAGAAACTCAACTGAATAAGTAGGAAGAGCTTTACACACTAGTATAGGCAGAATAACCATCTCTATCACTAAATTTATTACCCTTATTCCCATAAAATTGAAACTTTCCTCACATTCTTCCCTCTTGTTCTTCCTCTGCTGCTCACCCACCCTGGAAATAACTTCCCTTCACACCTGAATCCCATAAAAGCTGCAGGTCAAAAGAGCCACTTAGAGGTAAGTGGGTTCAGATTACGTTTATGCAGATTATGTCTGGTACTATTTAACACAGCAAGGCCTAACAATACTCTTCATTTAATTTTTTTTTCAAACAGCAGAGAACTTAGTTTGATAATAAATGAAGTTTAGAGTCTAACAAACTTGGATATTAATCCAGGTCTTCCACTCACTTTGAATTTAAATAAATTACTTAACATTTTGAATCCCAGCTTCCTCATCTATAATATGGCAATAATTCTATTTCTTTAAAAGTTTGTTATATAAGATTATATAAAGCATGCAAATTGTATAAAGTACCTCACACATTGCTGTCATTTAATTAAAAAGTCAACAGTTCTCATGAGAATTGAACAAGTGGAATTACTTAGACTAAAATCCTTGTGTCATGATTCTAAACTACCTTATACTGTCTCAAATCATTAATTAGTTTTCCACTTTTTATTGTTAATGTAGACCTTACTATATAGTATGTATACTTATCACTGTAATAACTTATTTCTGTCTATCTATTTATATGAGAAAAATTATTAGTTGTTATCATCATTCTCCACTAAGGAAAAATGCACAAACTCTACTCTTCTAGTATGCTCGAACCCTCCCTGTATCTATATGCCCTTAATTAATTGCTCCCACATAACTAAATTCTCAGCCTTGTGCAACCAGAGCTTACCAAAATTTAAAAATTTGAGGTAATGATTCTGATACAGAAGATACACTAGGTATAAAGAAAGATTTGCAGTTCTGTTTTGTTGATGGTTTATTTTGCTGTGCAGAAGCTTTTTAGTTTGATATACTCCCACTCATTTATTTTTGCTGTTACTTGCCTTGCCTGTGAGGTCAAATTAACAAAATTTTCTTTAGGACCAAAGTCTGTAACTTTAGTACCTATGTTTTGTTTTCTATGTAATGTATTGTTTCAGGTCTTTGATCCATTTTGAGTTAATTTTTGTATATAGTGACAAATAGCAGTCTGGTTTCATTCTTTACATGTGGTTTTCTAATTTCCTCAGCATCATTTATTAAAGAGGCTTTGTTTTCTCTATTGTATGCTTTTGGCTACTTTGTCAAAAATTTGACCATATATGTGTGAGTTTGTTTCTGGGCTCTCCATCTGTTCCATTGGCCTATGTATCTGTTTTTCTGCCAATACCATACTACTTTGATTACTGTTGCTTTGTGGTATAATTTGAAGTCAGGAAGTGTGATACCTCTGGCTGTATTCTTTTTTTATGAGGATTGTTTTGGCTCTTAAGGGTCTTTGGGGGTTCCATACAAATCTGATATTTTTTTGTTCTAGCTCTTTAAAATTTCCATTGGTGTTTTGATGGGATTACATTAAACCTGTATATTGCTTTGGGTAATATGGTTATTTTAACTATGCTGATTCTTCAAATTCATGAACAGAGTATCTCTCCATTTCTTTGTGTCTTCTGAACTTCAGTAGCTGTTCAGGAAATGCAAGTTAAAACTACAATGATGAGTTCCAGCCAAGATGGAGGAGTAGGTTGAAACCCTTTGCTTCCTTGCACAACCAAAAGGAAGATAACAACCAATCTAAAATCAATAAACCAGCAAAAGCGTCAGAAAATCAAACTGCATGGAACTCTGACAACCAAGGAATTAAAGACAAAATCAACCAGAACAACAAGACCAGTAAGGTAGCAATGCACATGGGCCAACTCAAGAAAAAATGCAGTGTACCGCACTGGCGGGGCTGGCTGATGCAAGGCGGCAGGCTGCAAAGGCAGGGCTGACTGAAGGTGAAACTTAGACTCATAGGTAGCTGTGGGCTTGGGTGGTTGCTACTGTGGGAAATACTCCCAGTCTCATATGACAGAGTCCATTAGAAAGTGCACTAGAGACCAGCAGGCAGGCTGCACTGTTCCCTCTCTGGCCCTTCTCCTATAGGCAGTGCCTGCAGCACAACAAGGAGGGTTTCCCTGCCAGGGTAAATACAAAAGGCCCTGCCCCCTTACAACCTATCAGGTGTGCCAAAACAAAAAAAATATGAAAGAACAGAGCAAAACCTCAGAAAGAGAACTAAGCAAGGAGGAGATCACCAAATCTAATAGAGAATCTGATGGAGAATTTAAAACCCTGGTTTAAATTCTGGGTTATCATCTGAGTTCAAGATGCTCACAGATCTCATTGAGCTTCATTGAAAAAATGAAAAAATAAATGAAATATACCCAAAGTGAAATAAAGCAAAATATTCAGGGAACCAACAGTGACAGAAAGTAAACCAGTACTCAAAGCAATAGTTTGGAACAAAAGGAAGAAATAAATATCCATCTGGAACAAAGTAAAGAAACAAGAAATGAAAAAAGTGAAGAGATTCTTACAAACCTCTGGGACAAGGTGAAACGTTCCAGTATCTGAATTATAGGGGTGCCAAAAGGAGAACAACAACAAGAAATTGCAAACTTATTTGAACAAATAATGAAGGAAAACTCCCCCAGTCTGGCAAAGGAAATAAAATTCCAGAAGTCCAGGAAGCTCAGAGAGTCCCAAAGAAACTGGACCTGAAGAGGAACATACCAAGGCATATCATCATTAAGTTACCCAACATTAAAGATAAGGAGAGAATCCTAAAAAAAGCAAGGGGAAGAGAGACAGTTATATACAAAGAAGTGCCCATTACACTATCAGCTGATTTCTCAAAAGAGACCTTGCAGGCAAGAAGGGGCAGGAAAGAAGTATTCCAAGTCATGAAAGGCAAGGACCTATATCCAAGATTGCTTTATCCAGCAAAGCTTTCATTTAGAATGGAAGGGCAGATAAAGTGCTTCACAGATAAGGTCAAATTAAAGGAATTTATCATCACCAAGCCATTATATGAAATGTTAAAGGTATTTATCTAAGAAAAAGGAACAGTAAAATAACAGCAAACTCACAACTATCAACAAATGAACCTAAAAGAAAAGAAAAACAAGGAACACAAAAACTAAGCAAACAATCAGAACAGGAACAGAATCAGAGAAATGGACATCATACAGAGGGATTTCAGTGGGGAGGGGGAAAGAAGGAATAGGAGGGAAAGGGTACAGAGAAGAAGCAGCATAATTAGTAGGCATAAAATAGACAGGGAGAGACAGAAAATGTATGGGAAACAGAGGACTCAAAGAACTTATATGTACAACCCATGGACATGAACTAAGGGTGGGAGAATGCTAGAGGGTTGGGGGAACAAGGTGGAGGGGGATAAAGGGGAAAAATTGGGAAAACTGTAATAGCATAATCAATAAAAAATACTGAGAAAAACCCTACAATGACATAGCACCTCATACCTGTTGGAATGGCTATTATCAACAAGACAAGTAAAAACAAGTGCTGGAGAGGTTATACAGAAAAAGGAACCCTCATTCACTGCTGATGGGAATGTAAACTGGTACAGCCACTACAGAAAACAGTAGGGAGGTTCCTCAAAAAATTAAGAATATGCCCTGGCTGGTGTGGCTCAGCAGAGTGAGCATAGGCCTGTGAACCAAAGGGTCACCAGTTTGATTCCCAATCAAGGTACATGACTGGGTTGCAGGCCAAGTCACCAGTGGGGGATGTGTAAAAGGCAACCACACATTGATGTTTCTCTCCCTTTCTTTCTCCCTCCTTCCCCTCTCCCTTAAAATAAATAAATAAAATCTTTTGGAAAAAAAATAGTTACTATATGACCCAACAATTCTCTTCTGGTTATCTACCCCCAAAAATCTAAAAACATTTATTCACAAATATTTATGTACACCTATGTTCACTGCAGCATTATTCACAGTGGCCAAGACATGGAAGCTGGGTACCAAAGTATTCTTCGATAGATGATTGAATAATGAAGATATGGTACATATATACAATTAAATACTACTCAGCCATAAGAAAAGATGAAATGCTTCCATTTGTGACAACATGGATGGATTAAGAGAATATCATGCTAAGTGAAATGAGTCAAACAGAAAAAGGTAAGAACCATGTGATTTCACTTACATGTAGAATCTAAAGAACGAAATAAGCAAACAAAACAGAAAAAGACTTATAGATACAGAGAACAGACATCGATGGTTGCCAGAGTAAAGGGGGGCTGGGAGGAATGGATGAAAAAGGTAAAGGGATTAAAAAATAGAAATTGGTAGTTAATAAAATAATTATGGGGATGTAAAGTACAGCATAAGGAATATAGCCAATAATACTGTAATAACTATGCATGGTGCCAGGTGGTTATTTTGAAATATTGAGGGTATCGCTTCATAAAATATATAATTGTCTAACCACTATACCGTACACCTAAAACTAGTACAAGATAATATTGAATGTAAACTGTAATTGAAAAACAAATTTTAAAAAAGAAAAGTCCTGGGGGATGCAACATACAACATGGTGACAATAGTTAATAATATTGTATTGTATATTTGAAAGCGGCTATGAGAGCAGATCTTAGAGTTCTTATCACAAGGAAAAAATGTATAACTCCATATGGTGAGAAATGTTAAATCAGCATACTGTACTAATCATCTGACAATGTGTATATAAATCAAATCATTATATTGTACACTTAAAATGAAAACAATGTTATACATTAATTACATCTTACTTTAAAGTAAATAAATAAAATCTAATATCCAATTAAATTTCTTTGTCTCAAAAATATCTTTCTATACTTGTCCTGGTCATTTAAAATATTTATTTCTACTTCACTACCAACAGCATTCAACATTTGTGTTCAACAATCTTCCTTCTCCTGCTCTTCACAAACTTCTGTTCTAAACTTGTATTTTACTTGCATGGGTCTTATGCATAAGTCATTAACTCCAGGCACACCTCCCTGATCTTTATCCCAGCCTCAATATGTTTTTAACACTTCAATGCTTATTTTAGCTATCCTTCCTGCTTTTTCACCCCAATACACATAAGCTATGACTCTCTCATTACTTTCTCCAGTCTATTAAAATTATGGTAAAACCCTATTTAAAAAGCCCTCTTTAAATCACAGATAAAAATCACATTTTATATAAAATGGCATGTGATTCATATAGCTGCAATTATAATTCAATAAGCCTATATATTTTTCCTCTGTCAATGCCAAAGTGAAGATTGGGTTTGTCTGTGTTTGTAAATTTGATATGGCTTCTTTCTTGACCAGTGCTTCTAATAACTATCCCTTAAAGAATGTAATCACTTTAAACCTCAACTTGAAAGCATATTCACTGACTCATTTTTTCACACAGTATTTCCAAACAAATAAGGAAATTTTCTCAAGATATCTATGACACACTTAGAAAGTATGAGCCCACAGCATCTCAGAAAGGTCATTCCATAAACCTTAGTTTAAAGAAGTCTAACTGGTCATCTCAACAAAGCAGAGATTCTCATAATTGTGATAAAATAAATTATTAGTAGACTAAATGCTCTAGTAAAAATATTGTCAGACTGGGGGAAAAAAAACCCAATGCTGTGCTGTTCAAAATACACACATGTTGGGGTAGAGAGACTGAGCAAAAAGGAAAAAGACCCATGGACAAGGACAACAGTGTGGTGACTGCTGCAGGGGGAGACAGGTATAAGAGGAGTAACAGGGAATGGAAAACATACAATAAAGATTTTTTATTTATTTATTTTTTTAGAGAGGAAAGGGAGGGAGAGAGAGAGAAACATCAATGTGCGGTTGCTGGGGGCCATAGCCTGCAACCCAGGCATGTGCCCTGACTGGGAATCGAACCTGCGATGCTTTGGTTCACAGCCCACACTCAATCCACTGAGCTACGCCAGCCAGGGCACAATAAAGATTTTAAAAAATAAAATAAAATAAATGGGAAAGAAAAACATACATGTTAAGAAGGATATAAAGTATTAAAAGTAAAATGGAAGAAGAATCATTTACCATATACCATGCAAACTCTTACCAAAAAACAAAACAAGAACAAAAGCTGGTGCATTTATAGTAATAACAGGCAAAATAGTATTTGTAGTATCAGTAATAATATCAGGCAAAAAAGCAATATTAGAGAAAGAAAGAGAGAAAGAATAAAGGGTTCAATTCATATGGAAGATATAATCATTCTAAACAGTACCTAATAACGTGGCCTCAATTATATAAAGCAAAAGATATAGAACTACAGGTAGAAATAAACAATTATGAATAGAAATTTATAGAATACACAACTATATATGTACAACTCAAGTAAAAAGAGACACTTGACCTGTTTGATATAATCAATGCAATCACCTACCCAACAACTCATGCATTTTCACATGCACATAGAACACTTTAAAAAATTTAGCATATGCTGCAACTAAGTCTCATCAAATTTCAAAGAACTGTAATTATATAGAGATAATCTCTGACTGCATGCAACCAAGTTAAACATCTATGTAGAAAAATAACTTGAAAACACCCAAATATTTGGAAAAACCCCACCTCAGAAAACAGAAGCAAGGGCAACTCTGAATCAGGGACCTACAGTAAACCAACCAGAATATCCCACTCCTAACCACCTCAGGAAGCAGCTCCAACAACTCTGGACCTGAGTAAGCCCCAGCAATACTGGACAACTGGCCCACTGACATTTTAAGGAAAAAATTCTGGACTTCTGCCTTCTATGGCTAGTGGATATACAGGCTGGGTCTGGTAATCAACTAAAAAAATTAGAAAATATATCATCCTAATCATAGTTCTGGCAGGAAAAATGGGTCTTTCTGTTCATCAAGAAATCAAAAGTTATATGAATACAGAGGTCCCCAACTTATGATGGCTCAACTTACAATTTTTTTATTTTACAAGGATACATAAGCAATACGCACAGTAGAAACTGTACTTTGAATTTTGAATTTTGATCTTTTCCAAGGCTAGCAATATGCAATATGATACTCTAATGATGCTGGACAGTGCCAAGGACATGATTTTGCCCAACAGTCAACTAATGTACAAGGGAGGGGGATCCAAAAAAATCCCCCCAAATTTATTTATAAAACATTGTGTTTATTCTTACATATTTAAACTTCAGTTACCTTCAAAGCACTCTCCATTTGATGTAATGCACCTATTGAGAAGTTTTTTCCACACTCAAAATAGTTTTTGAACGCATCAATTTTGATGTCTTTTAGTGCTTTTGCCACTTTTTGTTTCACCTCTTCTACATCAGCAAAAGCATTTCCCTCTGAGGATTTTTTTCATCCAGGCAAACAAAAGAAGCTGCTGGGGTGAGATTGAGTGAATAGAGAAGGTGGGACAATGGGGTCATGCCATTTTTGGTCAAAAACTGCCAAACAGAGCAGTGTGGGCAGTTGCACTCGTACATCAGCCATTGTGAAATGGGAAAACACATTTGAAAGAGTCTTCAGAAAAATTCACTGAAGCCAAACAAAGCCTCTCACAACACCACCTCGTACACTGATACAGATGGGTTCCTAAAACACCCACCCAGTAGGGGAAGCCTGTACTACAAGGGGCCTGCCCTCCAGAAGATAATTCTGTTGTTTTATTGGTCCACCCTCGTAAGTGCTCTGAGCATGTTTAAGGTAGACTAGGCTAAGCTATAATGTTCAGTAGGTTATGTATATTAAATGCACTTTCCACTTATATTATATTTTCAATTTACAATGGGTTTATTAGGACATAACCCCATAAGTCAAGAAGTATCTATATATTTTTCAGATAAACTGAAATTCTTATTGAGAGCTTATAGCAATATGGTCCCCTTTTTCAATATTTTTTAAAACTACTGATATTCAGAAATGTAGACATGTATCTTTAGAATATTTGTTATATTTAATAAATAAAATCTAATAACAAAGAATGGATTTTGCAACTCCATCAAAATTAATTTACTTATGACATATTGCTTCAACATCATTGTCAGTTAGGCCAACTTAGAGTTTTGGTATTCAAGGCTCAAAGTATAGACAATGTATGAAAAGTTAAACCAAACACCCGTGTTTTTGGATCAAGTCACTGTACAAAATAACAAAGAACCTTAAATAATAGCCAAATATACCTTAAAGGATCTTAAAATTTAAAGTAAATAGGAAGTTGGTATCTCTCCCTACCCACTTTGGCCAATGTTCATTTCACTACCTATACCTCTCTAAACTTTTAGAGCAGGAAATGAGAAAGAGGAAGATGGTAATGCTACTTGTTAAAAGAGCAACCAGAGAGACCCCTGTTTGTCCTTCCCCACCTTTACCAAAATGTGGTCAAAAGGATCCTGGTAAGAGTCTCATGGGCACTTTGTTATCAATGAAGAGCCCTAGGCTTTTACCCAGAACCTGTGCCTACTATGTCTCAGGTGGTGTATAAAAATATTTAAGTCTTCACAAGTGACTAGTCAGCACATCAACATGAAAAGCCCACTGCCTACTCCCTATAAGAACCACCTTACAAGTTAGTTAAAAGTTCTAGTGTTAAAGTTATTTGAATACCTTCTTGATATCACATCATTTATTTATAAAGCCCTAATGAATGGGTCTGTGTTTAAGTCATTATGAATCATGGAAAATTGCTCTTTGCATTTTCTATCTCCAATAGTTAATTAACCAGAAACAGATCTCTTTATGAATTGGCTTTTGATATAAACATCATGTTTTTAAATATTTCCCATCTGTTTTCAACTATTAAAATACATTATGGCCTGAGAATAATATATAAAACATCAAAAGAGAGGTCAACATTGAAATTGGAATCTGGTAATAAAATGATATGGAAAATTTGAATATGATTTGTTTAGTGTAATTTTGTCAGAACTTCAGTTACTGCCTTTCATTAGGTCAGACAGTTACCATGGTAGTATTTAGATCTTATTCAATTTTGACAAAAACCACTTTGGCTAAACAACACTGGAATATCTCAGTTTAGGTAGATTTCTTCTTTAGAAAAGACAATAATTAAAAGAAAAATAGGAACTATCTATGGCATATACTAAATAAAAAAAAAAGAATAAATTAATGTAAAAATCATATTTTTTCTATACAAGGTCTATCTGGAAAAAGTCCAGCCATTGTTAATATAACAAGAGTAGTTCACGTGACATCAGTGTAACCTGGCAACCAAGGAGAGTAGACTGGAATGCACATGTGTGAACAATGTTGACTTCACTGTACCAGTCAGTGGGGGCAGAAGATGCCCTTGAGCAAGCATGTGTACTGTGTGGCCATCACATTCAAAATAACTGAGAGGGTAGAACAACCAATCTACATCAAATATAGCATTAAGCTTTAACATTCTTCTTTGTAAACTGTTCAGATGATTCAGAAGGCTGCAGCTATGGGAAACTGGTGATTGGCAGCTTCACCAATGTGCCCACTCATGCATCAAGTCATATGCAGAGTTTTTCAGTGAAACATCAAATCATCCAGGTGACTCAGCCCCTGTATAGTCTAGATTTGGCACTTTGTGACTTCTGGCTTTTCCCAAAACTAAAATCACCTTTGAAAGGAAAGAGATTTCAGACTATCAATGAGATTCAGGAAAATGGGGGCGGGTAGCTGATGGTGATTGAGAGAACTGTGTGAGGTCCCTAGGTGCCTACTTTGAAGGAGACTGAGGCATCATTTTCCTATGCACATTGTTTCTCATATCTTGTATCTTCTTCAGTGAATGTCTCTATTTTTCACATTACATGGCTGGATACCTTCTGGACAGACCTTGTATAAAAGACCAATTTTCCTAATATGAGTTACTTTTAATACCTTCTTTTCCCAACTGAATTGATTCCTCTGTGATGTCCTAAGTTCTCAAAGATGCATTAGACCTCTACCATATTGTTTTAATTATTAGAGCTTTACATTATCATAAGATATGCCAGGACAAGAACTCTCCTCTTTTTTCTACTTTTTTAGAATTGTTTTAGATCACAATTCCCTCATACAGATTTCAGATTCAGTTTGTCTGCCTCCATGTAAAATGCTATTAAGAATTTTATTTGAATTGCATTACATTTATGAACTAAAAAGGGGGGAATCTGACATTTAAAAGAAATATATCTCTAAGTAACAGAAATTGTAAAAAAGAAAAAACTATAAAAATATTTTGAACCAAAAATATGAAATGTCAATAACTGACAAAGTACAGTTTAAATAAGTGCTTCAAGAGAAATTTACAGCACTGCATGCTAAAAAAAAAAGACTGAAAATAAGGTAAGCAATATTTACAAGAAGTTAGGGAAAAAAGAGAAAATTAAAGTTTAAAGGGGAAAAATATTAAAGATTATATCCAAATTAATAAAGTATGAGGTAGTAAAAATTTTACAACAGAGGCTAAACAAAGCAAAAATTGATCCATTGAAAACACTATTAAAATTGATAATCTACTAGCAAGATTGATCAAGGTAAAGAGAGGGAGAGAGAACACATAAATTTTGATACAGGAATGAAAAAAAAAAGAAGTAACTATAGGTATCAACCATTAAAAAGATACAGAGATTCCAGGCAAAATGGTAGTATAGGTAAACACAGTACTCTCCTGCTCCCACAACCACATCAAAATTACAACTAAACTACAGAATAACCATCATTCAGAACTGCTTGAAATCTGGCTGAATGAAAGTCATACAGCGGGAATTAAAGAAGGTACATCAAGACTGGCAGGAGAGGCAGAGACATGGAACAAACTGGTCCCACACCTACGTATGGCAGATAAAAACTGGGAGGGCTATATTGGCTGCAGAGATCCCCTCTAAGGAGCCAAAGGTCCCAGCCCCACATCTGATACCCCATCCAAGGGTTCCAGTACTAGGAAGAGGAGTGCTTATAACTTCTGGCTGAAAAAAACAGCAGGGATTGTGGCTGAGTGAGATGGAGCACTTCTGGAGTTCCAAGCAGTTCCTATTAAATGGCCTGTACACAGATTACTGTGACTCACTCCCTCTGATTTCCAGTGCTGGGGCAGCAGCTTGAAAGGCACCAGGGACACAGACAGAGGAACTAAAGTGCTTGGCATCAGGGATAGCTAGGGGATGCATTTTTCTGTCAGACAAAAGTGCTTGCAGAAGCCATTGTTCCTTTTCTGAGCCCTCCCCCAACAAAGCTGGCAGGCAGGCACCGTATCTGAGTCTTCATCAACCTGGCTAACACTGTTTAGGTGCCCTGGTGACTCCATTCCCAAAGACCCCACCCACCCAACTTGTGGGCTCAACCAAGCTGTTTCCAGTGGCTTTTCCATACAAATGGCCTGTCTTGGCTCATGCTTCAGAATCTCCTAAAATCTCTCAAACAAGCTGAATCTGGCCTCAGGGATCCCTGTACTTTCTCACTAAGTGGCCAGTCCCCAGCACTAGCAGCAGCCAGTCTTGGTTTGCAGCTTGACCTCACTTGAGGACCTCCAAGCCCACCACAATAGCAGCCACTGAAGATTGCTTTGTAGCTCATGTAAAGTAGCCCCAGGAAGAACACAGGAAGTGGCTGACCTTGGCCTGTACCTCTTGGGAGGCCCCAGAGCCAGTGCACCCAGTGGACTTCAGACCATCTTGAAGCATCACCACACAACTACCTCCACAAGTGACACACTCAAGGGGCACACTCAGGGAGCAACAGAGCCCCAATGAAGTAAGCCCCCACTGTGGGGTGGGCCCCTGCACAGCTGATCCTCCACAGTGGTCAGAGGTCAGTGGTAGCAGCCATTCCTTGAAAGCTGAGCAGCCTGTACATAAATCCCTCCCAACAGTAATCAAGGCTCAACTATAAGAGGAGAGTGTACACAGCCCACATGATGGTATACCTCGAGTGCCCAGCCTGGGTGATCAGGGAGGCTGTGCCATAGGACCCTATAGGACACCTACTACATTAGGCCATTCTACCAAGCCTGGGAGACATAGCACTCTACCTAAAACAGAAACACAGGGAGACTGCCAAAATGAGGAGACAAAGAAACATGGCCCAAATGAAAGAACAGAACAAAACTCCAGAAAAAGAACTAAACAAAATGGAGACAATCTACTAGATGCAGAGTTCAAAACACTGGTTATAAGGATGCTCAATGAATGTAGTGAGGACCTTTAACAGCATAAAAAGAACCAATCAGAAATGAAGGATACACTAACTAAAATGAAAAATAATTTACAGGGAATCAACAGTAGAGTAGATAAAGCCAAGAATCAAATCAGCAACTTGGAATATAAGGAAGGAAAAAGCACCCAATTAGCAGCAAGAAGAAAAAAGAATCCAAAAAATGAGGATAGTTTAAGAAATCTCTGGGACAACTTAAACTGTACAACATTTTTGGATGGTGCCAGAAGGAAAAGAAAGAAATTGAAAAGTAATGACAGAAAATTTCCCAAACTTGGTAAAGGAAATAGACATACAAGTCCAGGAAGTGCAGAGAGTCCCAAACAAGATGAACTCAAATAGGCCCACACTAAGACACATCATAATTAAAATGCAAAAGGTTAAAGACAAAGAGAGAATCTTAAAAGCAGCAAGAGAAAAGCAGTTATCCGCAAGGGAGCTCCCATAACCCTGTCTGCTGATCTATCAACAGGAACTTTGCAGGCCAGAAGAGAGTGCCAAGAAATATTCAAAGTGATAAAAAGCAAGGACCTACAACCAAGATTACTCTACCCAGTGAAGCTATCATTTAGAATTGAAGAACAGATTAAGGCAGGGGTGTCTACATCATTTTCACCAGGGGCTACATCAGCCTCATGGTTGCCTTCAAATGGCCAAATGTAATTTTATGACTATATAAACCTAACTACTCCTTATCTAGGGGAAAGGAGCTCTACATTTAGCCCTTTGGAGGCAACCACAGAGCTGATGTGGCTCCCAGTGAAAATGAGTTTGACACCCCTGGATTAAGAGCTTCCCAAACAAGAAGAAGCTAAAGGAGTTCATCACCACCAAACTAGTATCATATAAAATGTTAAAGGGCCTTCTTTAACCCTGCAGAGGTCACAGCTGATCTGAGAGACACAAACAAACTCTTTTCTTAAATATTGTTACATATATGGGATGCACAGGTTCAAGGTCATGTCTAGCTGTGCATTCAAACATAACTAATGTTAAGCCATAATGTTTAAGCCAACAGTTTGGTTTTAACACATGTCTCATAAGGGTGTGTGATATGCAGTAGTAAATGTATGTGAGAGATACCATGAACTCTGAAGTCAGTTTTGGTGTAGTTTTCTTGTGTGTGTGAACTTGTAAGTCAGTGTTGTGGTTGTTTTCATTTGTTTTGGGTTTTTTTTTTTCCCATTTGCTGTTGAAAATGGCTGGAAAAATATATCAATTCAATAATACAAGAGATGCTGAAGAACTTCAGTGAATGCCACTGGAATGCAATGATGAGAATGATAGAGTCAAATGTGAAAATAAAAGTGATTTGTAAGATGAAGATTATGTGGAAGGTCATTCAGGAGATTTGGATACCAAGCAAGATATTTCTAGTGAGGAAAGTGAAGATGAATTAGACATGAATGAAGAGTATGTTTTTGGAAAGATGAAGAATCAAAATGACAGAAAAATCCAGTAAGAAGACAAATTAGAAAATAGCCACAGAATATCCGGTGTCAACTTCCGTTACTTTGGCCAAATGCAAAAAATGATAAGACAGACCTAAAAACTTGGAACTGCATTCTCACAAATATTCGAGATCTAACTTATCATACACAAATAAATACATTGATTCTATCTCAAGCCAATTTTCAAGAGAAAGGTGCTAAATAAACGAAGTCTAATCAAAAGCACTATTAGGCATCTTACATCTAGCCTCTTATATCACAGCAATCAGTTAAATTTGCAGGATTTATGGGCTATTGATGGTAGTAGAATTGAACTTTTGAGATTAGTGGTATCTTTACAGAGATTTAGATTTAATAACTGTATCAGGTTTGATGACAAACTTACTTGCTTAGACTGCCTGAAAGTGGACAAAGTAGTGGCTGTGAGAGACATTTTCTCAGCATTTGTAGAAAATTGCAAATTATGTTACTCTATGGGACAGAATGTAACAACAAACAAAATATTACCTGGATTTAGAGGCAAATGTGGGTTTAGGCAATATATTCTATCCAAGCCCAGTAAATATGGTATAAAAATTTTTGCTATGGTCAATTCAAAAGTATTTTTATACATGAAATCTTGAAATACAGGGTCTGGCACAAATAATGCCCCCACCATGTTTGTTTTTTTTAACAAAGTTTTTGGATACAAAATTATAAGCATGTAATTCTATAACACAACAATATCATATTCCAGCACACCGTATGACACTTTAGGTGAAATACTCAACTTACAACTGTAAACTTTTACACCCATATTATTACCATACCAACCACTGTCAAGCAGGCGTTACTTCTGCCAGACCCTGCATATGCCAGTAAGCAGTCTGAAGGTCCTTACTTGTTCAGTAATAAACCAGCAGATATAATCAGAGACTTGCAGAACCCATTTACTCATCAGAATGTAATATTGCAGCAGATAATTGGTTTATTGATATAAGTCTTACCTCCAACTTGAAAAATAAGTGACTTTCATATACAGGTACTGTTCATAAGAATAAACCCCAGCTATGCCCTGCATCTGTGTCTTCTAAAAACAGGCCCAAAAAATCCATCTTATTTGTTTTTGGTGCACACTGCACACTTGTATATCTCACGTACCAAAAAGGGAAAAAACATAATTTTAGTTTCAAGTATGCATTTCAATGATGCCACAAATTTAGATTTGCAAAAGCCTGACAAAATAGAATATTACAACCAAGCGAAGTCAGTAGTTAACCTGTGGACCAAATGACAGGTACACATAGTGTGGCCAGGAACACCAGAAGGTGGCTTATGGTTATATTCCACACAATTTTTAATATTGCAGGGATAAACGCTCAGACTTCATATATTGAACAGCAATGTGAAAATAAGGCACAGAATATTTATCAGAAATCTTGTAATGCAGTTAATGTCAAAACAAATAAAAAGGCACTCAGAAATCACTAGGGGTGTGCGTAAGTTTATACCAGAAACTTCATCAATTTCAAACACAAACAAAGAAATTCTAACAATAACATAAATACAGCTCCCTCAACAATCAGAAAAGGATGTGATAGGTGCTATGCATCTAAAACAAGTCACTTATCAAAATATTTTTCCAAGTGTGAAAAATATTTATGCCTTGAGCATAGCAATATTGTTTGTGATGACTGTTATAAATGTTTTGCAAAGCCAACTATTGAAAATTCTCACTAATTAATGTTAAAGACATTTTTTGGTTGTAGTTTTTCACATTATCTATGTTTGTTACTTGCAAAGAAAAATATTTATTCTTTATATTTTTATATTTCTTTAATAATTTCTAGACTGTAACAGAAAATAAATAAAAATCATGTACTTTATTATATAAGTATAATAAATACAAATTTGCAGTGTTTTTAAAAAATTGTTTTCATATTTCAGCACATACTTGTAATGAATGTATCTCTTGGATACACATGACCTAAGCTTTTTTGACCAAGACCTCTGCAGGGTTAAGAAGGGGAAAAGAAGATAAAAATATGAACAATAAAAAGGCAATAAATATATATCTATCAACAATTGAATCTGAAAAACAAAATAAATGAACAAGCAGAACAGAAACAGACTCACAGATACAGAGAACATTTTGATAGTTGCCAGATGAGATGAAGGGTTGGGGGACTGGGTGAAGAAGGTGAGGGGATTAAGAAGTACAAATTGGTTGCTACAGAATAGTCATGGGGATAAAAAGTACAGCATAGGGAATACAGTCAATAATATTCTAACAACTACGTATGGTGTCAGATGGGTGTGAGATTTATCAGGATGGCCAACTATTAAGTTATGTAATGTTTACCTACTGGAGTATACACCTAAAACTAATGTAATAATGTATGTCAACTGTAATTGAAAAATAAAACTGATTTAAAAATGGATTAAAAAATGAAGATTCATACTTATCCAAATATATACCCACATCCCTCACATGTACATATATCAAACACATTAGTGTAGGAGATATCTATTAAAGGGAAATAAATTGGAATGGAATGATAGAATGGGGGATAAAAAAGGGTAAAATGAAATAAGAGACAAGACTTGAGTGGATAATAATGGTACTGTGCTATGAAAAGAAAAAATAATAACTCAACTTTCTATCTCTAAGGTTGAAAGGAGAAAAAACAGCAAGACAATATATAAGTATTATTATTGTTACTCATCTACAGAACCCTCAGGTCAGTTGGGAGCTTCTTCCACATCTTTAAATCCTACCATATTTATTTCTTATGGTTCCTTTTGCAGTGGCTACCTCCTTATGTTATGCTTGTGCTTTCCAAAATATTAAAGAGCTGTTCTCACCAGCACTGCATCATCCTTTGCAAAACCTACAGAATCATTTTGTGAAGCTGTTAAACTGTATCAAAGAAATAAGCTCTAAAAAAAATAAATAAGCTCTACAAATATGTATGTGTGATTTCAAAAAGCATATTACAGTTACAGCTATCATATGAATATTAACCTATAAAATACAATGTAACATTTCTGGAGACGATTTCAATCATTCCAGCTGAATCTATCCTATTACAGGAAAACAATTTTAAATAAAGATCTTTAAAAACTTATTATGTCTCCCTGTCTTGGCTGGAGTGTGACCCCATACACCAAAATGTCATAGGTTTGATTCCCAGTCAGGGCACATACCTAGGTTGCAGGTTTGATCCCCAGTTGGGGGCAACCAATTGATGTCTCTCTGTTTCTCTCTCTCTCTCTGCCCCCTCCCTCTCTCAAAAAAAATCAATAAACATATCCTTAGGTGAGGATTAAAAAAATAACTCATTATGTTTTTTAAAATTAAATACTTCGCTTTTTAAAAATAACCTCATAAACTAGTAGAACATACTTTGTGGGTCAGAATCTTTAACTTTATATAGGCCTGATATAGAAATTATGTTTAAACATAAAGTTCCAGATAACATTCTAGAACAAATTTGAACCTATACCATTATACGTGGAAAAAAAATTTACAGTTAAAAAAATGAAAAACAAAGGTAACTAAGCAGAAACTATGAAGAACAGTTTTTAATAAAGTACCTACAAAATTTCAACTTAAGCAAACAGTCATTGAGCACATAATGTAGGAAAGGCATAGTCCAGGGCTACCAATACGAAGTAAGGCACAGGTCCTGCCCACAGAAACCAAAGTCTAAAAACAACAAATGATGGCTGGTGGCAGTGGTAGTGGTTTTAATGTCTTTACTCTTTAGACAAAAAGGAATGTTTTGACTATGTTTATAAAATATGAACGCATTTACAAAATAATTTTGAACTTATATTAGGTGAGATGGGGAAGCCAGTAATTATGATTAAACTTCATCTAGTACTTTAACTGTTATAGGCAAATACCAGAGGTATTCAAAAATTCAGTGACTTCTGAGTTTGTTTTTTTTTTAAATCTTGTTTAATTTTAGTTGGGCAAACTCTGAGTCAGGTCTTACTGTCTTGCTAACTTCCTCTTACACTCTCAGCTGAACTCAACATCCTGCATTTCCTATCCTAAATTGTCCCCCTTATGTGTCCATGCTCCCTGAGAAAAAATTTTTTTATTAATTTTAGCTCTTAATTGACTGGAGCGAGATTCTCCCACTCCATCTTTCCCTTCTGCACAGAACACTTCATGCTTGCAAAACACTCAGAGCCTGGGGAGAAAGGTGCTGTACCTATGCAAAGGGTGGTTATTATTATTGATGTTTCTCATAAACACTAAGATTCAGAATGTCAAAACTAATGTCAGACCCTAAGGTAACAACAATGCTTTCTCTCTTGGAAAGCTATTGCATTATGTTTGCTTGATGTCAGTTATGTCTGTATTATGGACAAACACCTCCATGTAGGCACAGCTCAGAGGCAAGGATGACTAGCCCAGAGGGATAATAACAAAGACTTCATTTTCTGTCAAGTTAAGTAGTTCCCACAATAGTTACCTGAGTCACAAAAATACTAGGGTGTTCAACTGCAAAATGGCAAGAAAAGAAACAGTTGGCCTAGCTTCAAACATCCATCCTGGATTCAGAAAACTGTTTTTATTCATTCATCTATTCTTTGCCAGTCACCAGTATTAATGAATAGCTGCCAGATGACAAGACCAAATTGTCTTTGTTCATGGATTAGAGTATTATGTTATAGGCTCAATACCAAAAGTTTAAATTATGAAAATGAGAACAAATGAAGCCTATTTGCTAAGATTGCCTGCCCAGTTCATATAAGACCAGTTTAGTTCTACTCATAAATGGGTCATCTGCCTTTATAAGCATAAATAATTCTACAGTCAAAAATTTTTAAACTTTTTAAAGATTTTATGTATTAGAAATAGGGAAAAGGAAGAATAAAGAGAGGGAGAGAAACATCAATGTGTGGAAGACACATGGATAGGCTGCCTCTCAGGCACCCCATGCTGGGTACTTGGCCCACAATCCAAGCATGTGCCCTGACTAGTAATTGAATTGGCTACCATTCAGTTTCACAGGCTAACATTCAATCCACTGAGCCACACCAGCCAGGGTAACACAGTCAACATTTTTGTCCAAGGATTTCACTATCACGTTGAACCTGAGTCATCAAGGTCTGAGCCAGAGAAAGTTGAAAGTGATTGGTCTGATTCATTTCTCACTCCTTGTAATATACAAAAGAATGATACATTCTGCTTTGTTGGTGCAACACAAAAATCCTCATTTACTATATATGCATACAAGTTTGTGTTAATCTATCACAAAAAATTATATTCAGGACTTATGTTCCAAGAAGTAGGACCTTCTGCAAGTCTCCTAGTAAGTAGTAAGTAATTTATTTTCATCATTTGCTGAGATTCTACTATGTGTGTGCAGTACTGTGCTACATACTAAGTATAACAATATAAACATCTTCCTTGACCTCAAAGAGCTTAGATTATAATAAAAGAGACAGATATATAGATGAAGCAAAATGAAATAAGGACTCTAACAGATGCAGATGCGTAAGCGAAGCACGAAAGAAAAAGTAACAAAATTTACCTGGGGATATCGGAGAAGCTCCATGGAAGATGTAGCAGTTAAGCTAGAAATAAGAGTTTTTTAAGTCAAAAAAGAGAAGAAAGGGGGCATTATAAACAAAGTCAAATGGGCTTAAAAGTTAAGTAATTCAGACTATATTTAAAAAGAGAAGGAACATTGGAGTTTAAGTCCCAAGACTAAGATTTTAGATCCTGCCCCATCTCTTGAACTCTCTATAGATACTTTGTCCATTAAAAAAAAAAATGGGATTGGGGTTTACCTAAAAGAGGCACCACCCAAAACCTCTGAACCCCTGGTATGGTATGAACATTAACTAATCAAAACAAATGTTGGCTGTAATAATCAATACAGACGTTATAGTGCATACCAAGTGAATAGCAACTAGCTTACATCTTCTCTTTTTGTCTTCCCCCTCTATAATATAGGTCCCATAAAAGCAAACACTGTTAACCACTGTGTTCTAAAAATGTAACAGGGATTTGTTTTAGTCAGGTATGGTAATGCACAAAGACACAGAAACCATTGTCATGAAGAAAGAAGTTTATATTCATAGATCCCTAGAAATGGAAGGCATAGCATGGCCTACAGAGCCACAAAGGGGAGCACCAAGGCTGGTCAGGAGGCCGAGGGGAAGTGGGGAGAATATGGCCCAGAGTCTTTTGGGGGGTTTTCCTAGGAAGTAAAAGGCAAGGCAGGGTAGATACACCAAGTAAGTTATGTATTGGTGAGTTTAAATAGTTCAGTGAGCTCCAGGCTACACAGATGAGCCTTAGTTGTCCAGTACCTGGTCCTGGAGTGATTTAGGGCAAAGGAGAATGTACATTTGATGTGTGACTGTTTGATAAAGATGATGTTCAGTAGGATCTCTGGATCAGTTGGTTTGCACATCAAAAGTATGCTCAAAGAGAAGTTATTTGCTACCTCTAGGAATCAGCTAGCCCTGGGAGGAGGAGACTCTTTAGGATCAAGGTCACAAATGCCAAAGCATTAAAAATACAGAAAATAAGAAAATATATTTCAATACACACTGCTTCTGCATTGCCTAGTTAGGGTAGAGGCTCTACAAATATTTTGTTATAAAGATGAATGACTAAGTGAATGAAGGATTATTTAAATGTGACTAGAGTATAGAACAGATGGAAATATGTAATGGGATTAGGATTAAAAATATACAAGGTCTGCAAGGAAGCACATCATAATTATCTTACCCAAGATGAAAGATAAGGAGAGAATCTTAAAAGCAGTAAGAGGAAAGGACACAGTTACCTACAAAGAAGTTCCCATAAAACTATCAATTGATTTCTCAAAAGAAACCTTGCAGGCAAGAAGGGGCTGCAAAGAAGTATTCAAAGTCATGAAAGGTAAGAACCTACATCCAAAATTACTCTATCCAGCAAAGCTATTATTTAGAATGGAAGGGCAAATAAAGTGCTTCCCAGATAAGGTCAAGTTAAAGGAGTTCATTATCACCAAGCCCTTATTATATGAAATGTTAAAGGGACTTATCTAAAAAAAAGATAAAAAATATGAACAATAAAATGACAACAAACTCATACCTATCAACAACTGAACATAAAAGAACAACAGAAACCAACTAAGCAAACAACTAGAACAGGAACAGATTCACAGAAATAGAGATCAAATGGAAAGTTATCAGCGGGGAGGGGGAGGAGGGAAAATGAAGGAAAAATTACAGGGAATAAGAAGCATCAATGGTAGGTACAAAATAGACAGGGGGAGGTTAAGAATACTATGGGAAATGGAGAAGCCAAAGAACTTATATGTATGACCCATGGACATGAACTAAGGTGGAGGAATGATAGTGGGAGGTGGGTACAGGGCGGAAGGAAATAAAGGGGAGAAGAAAAGTGAGACAACTGTAATAGCATAATCAATAAAATATATTTAAAAAAAAGAAACCATACACAAACACACACACACACACAAAGTTAGAAATAAAGAATACACCAGAAGGAATCAAGAGCAGATTAGATGAAACAGAGGATCGCGTCAGTTATTTACAGCAGTGAGTCCAACCTCCCTCCTCCCAGTCCATGGATGCTGCTTGCATTGCCACCTGACCTTCACCTCCTGTCTCCCTACCAACCAGACCCAGGTCTATGGAAAAACTGTCTTCCCTGAAAGCAGTCCCTAGTGCCAAAAAGGTTTGGGACTGCTGATTTAGAGGACAATATAACATTAAGTACACAAACAGAATATCAAAAAGAAAAAATAATTTTGAAAAATGAGGAAAGTCTAAGGGACCTCTAATATAACATCAAGTGTAACAATATCCACATCACAGCAGTAACAGAAGGAGCAAGGGATAGAGAACCTGTTTGAATAAATACAGGCTGAAAGCTTCCCTAACCTGGTGAAGGAAAAAGTCACACAGTTCAGGAAGCATAAACAGTCCCAATCAAGATGAACCCAAAGAGGCCCCACACCAAGACACATCATAATTTAAATGACAAAGGCTAAAGATAAAGAGAGAATCTTAAAAGCCACAAAAGAAAGATAGTTAGTTACCTACAAGGGAGCTTCCATAAGGCTGTCCACTGATTTCTCAACAAAAACACTGCAGGGCAGAAGGGACTGCCACGGAATATTCAAAGTAATGAAAAGCAAGGACCTACAACTGAGACTACTGTATCTAGCAAGGCTATCATTTAAAATTAAAGGTGACATAAAGAGCTTCCAGACAGAAAGAAGAAAGAAAGAAAAGAAAGAAAGAAAGACAGACAGACAGAAAGAAAGAAAGAAAGAAAGAAAGAAAGAAAGAAAGAAAGAAAGAAAGAAAGGAAGAAAGAAAGAAAGAAAGAAAAGAAAAGAAAAGAAAAGAAAAGAAAAGAAAAGAAAAGAAAAGAAAAGAAAAGAAAAGAAAAGAAAAGAAAAAGAAAAGAAAAGAAAGACAAGCTAAAGGAGTTCATTACCACCAACCCAGTATTGCAAGATATATTAAATGGCCTGCTTTAAAAAGAAAAAAAGAAATCTAGAGAAAAACATAGGTATAAAGAATAAAATGGCAATAAACAAGTATATATCAATAATAACTTTAAATGTAAACAGATTAAATGCTCCAATCAAAAGACATAGGTAGCTGAATGAATAAGAAAACATAACCCATTTTTTACACTCTCTACAAGAGACCAACCCCAGAAAAAATGAGGTACACACAAACTGAAAGTGAAGGATGTAAAAAATATTCCATGCAAATAGGAATGGAAAAATGCTGAGGTCGCTGCATCTGACAAAATAGACTTCAAAACAAAAGCCACAACAAGAGACAAACAAGATCACTATATAATACTAAAAGGATTGCTCCAATGAGAGAATATAACCTCTGCAAACATGCATGTACCCAATATAGGAGCACTTAAATATAAAGAAAACTTTGGTGGACATTAAGGGAGAGATCAACAGTGAAACAGTCATAGTAGGGGATGTCAACACTCCACTGTCATCAATGAATAGATCTTACAGATAGAAAATCAACAGGGCAACAGTGACCTTAATGACACATTAGATCAGATGGATTTAACTGATACTTACAGAACATTTCATCCCAAAGCAGCAAAATATACATTCTTCTCAAGTGCACATGAAACATTCTCAAAGATAGACCACATGCTAGGACAGAAAACAAGCCTTAAAAATTTCAAGAAAATTGAAATCATGTCAAGCATCTTCTCTGACCATGACAGTATGAAACTAAAAATCAATTACAATTAAGAAAAAACCTTGAAAACATTCCAATACATGGAGGGTTAGCCCAATGAATGGGTTAACAATTAAACCAAGGAAGAAATCAAAAGTTATCTGAAAACAAATGAAAATGAACACACAACATTCCAAAATCTATGGGTATGGCAAAAGAAGTCCTGATAAATACGATCGTAGCATTACAGGCCCAACTCAAGAACCAAGAAATATCCAAATAAATAATCTAACACTATACCTTAAAGAACTAGAAAAATAACAACAAACAAAGCCCAGAGTAAGTAGAAGGAAGGCAATAATAAAGATCAGAGTAGACATAAATGGTATAGAGACAACACACACACACACACACAAATAATGAAGATCAATGAAACCAAGACCTGGTTCTGTGAAAAGATAAGCAAGACTGACAAGTCTTTAACCAGACTCATCAAGAAAAAAAGGGAGAGGACCCAAATAAATAAAATCAGAAATGAAAGGGAGAAATAACAACTGACACCAAAGAAATACAAAGGATTGTAAGAAAATATTATGAACAAGTATATATCAACAAATTGGACAACCTGGGTGAAATGGATAAATTCCTAGAAATATACAATCTTCCAAAACGGAATCATGAAGAATTAGAAAACCTGAACAGACCAATAACAACTAATGAAGCTGAAGCAGTAATAAGAAAACTCCCAACAAACAAAAATCTTGGACCAGATGGTTTCTAGACAAATTTTACCAAACATTCAAAGAGGAAGTAACCCCTCTCCTCAAAGCATTCCAAAAAAAATCAAGAGGAAGGGAGACTTCCAAGCTCTTTTTACTAGACCAGCATTATCCTAATTCCAAAACCAGATAAAGATACTACAAAGAAAGACAATTATAGGCAATATCCCTGATGATCATGGATGTTAAAATCTCTGACAAAATATTAGGAAACCAGATGAAGCAATACATGAAAAAGACCATACATTATGATCACACGGGATGTATCCCAGGGATACAAGGTTGGTACATATTTGCAATCAATAAACATGATATGTCCCATAAAATTAAGGATAAAAGTCATATTATGAGCCTTGGCCAGTGTGGCTCAGTTAGTTGGTGCATCATCCTATAAACTGAAAGGTAGCAAGTGTGATTCCTGGTCAGGGCACATGATGAGGTTTCAGGTTCAGTCCCCAGTCAGGGCTTCTACATGGGGCAGCTGACTGATGTTTCTCTCTCAACAATTTGATGTTCCTCTCCTTCTCTCTTTCCTTCACCTCCCCTCTCCTCTATGTAAAAATCAGTAAGTGTGTCCTTGGGTGAGCATAAAAAAAATCACATGATCCTGTCAATAGATGCAGAAAAAGCATTTGATAAAATCTAGCACCCATTTATGATAAAAACTCAGCAAAGTGGAAATGGAGATTACTATGCTATGTGAAATAAGCTGAGTAATAGAAAGATAAATACCGTATTATCTCATTTACATGTGGGATCTAATGAACAAAATAAACTGACCAACAAAATAGAAACAGTGGCATGGATACATGGAACAGACTGACAGCTGTCACAGGGTAGGGAGGTTAGGGTACTAGATGAAAAAAGGTGAAGGGATGAAAAAAATACATGCATACATAACACATAAGCACTGACAACAGTGTGGTGATAGCCAAAGGAAAAACAGAGTGAGGGCTGTGTGGAGGTGGGCAAAGACAGGGTGGGCAATGGGAACAAAACCAGACTATGCTTGCAGGGGAGGGAAGAAGATACAGTGTGCCCATGATTTTTTAATAAGTTATACACTTAAAACATGTTTGGTTTTGTGAACCAATATCACCCCAACAAATTCCATAAAACTAATAATAAATAAATAAAATAAAGTAAAATAAAATGTAGGAGGAACACCATCCCACAGAATTCTCCCATCTGCCACAGATGAGAAATAAGTCGTCCCGGACACAATCTTGCTCTGGTGGGGAAGGGGGTGGCAATTCCCTCTAGTGGAGAATGCCCCGAGCCCTTCTCCCAAATGGCTTTTATTGGGAATGGTATGTGTATGTGTATACATGCATAGCTCATCAATCAATGTCAAAAAGGCTATAGTCTTACAAAAACAGGTATTATCCATAGACAACAACTGAAGGAACACACAGATTTGTCATAGGTCAAGGTCTGTTACTCAGGCTAACACCAGAGGGTCTTGAAGACGTGTTTCATGAGATAAGGAGTTTACTCCTTATGCCTTGAACTTAAACATCTGGTTTATATCAACAGAGCCATACAAAGCAAAGCAGAGCAGGCTTCAAAGGATACAATGTATTTATCAGGCCTGATTTCCACTGGGAACCCTCAGTGTTAGAGTCGGGTCATGTCTGCTATGAGTGTTACCTGGTTTTCCAGGGAGACTTACTAGCCCCTTTCAGAGCTGGCTCTCACCGGGCTGTAATCTCTGAAACCACACATAGTGGTGGTCCCCAACAATAAAATGGTACCTAACCAACCTCACAAAGGAAAACTTATTAGAGTCTGATTTAGATTAATTTTCTCCTCTGGAGGAGGGAAACAAGAGTAGGTTCTTTTCTCTACATAACTAGGCCTTTAAACAGAGAGCAGATTCACAAGACAAATCACATGTAAAACATAAGGACTTTTTAAGACTACCTCCTATCCTGTCTCAACCTAGTGATGAGGAAAATGGGAAGATACCCAGCCAAGAGGGAAATGACTGTGACATCTCCTCACTCCTAAGGGAATTTTCCATATTCTGTAAAATGGGATAGAGGTGGGGTCAGGTGTCACGCTAGCAGCTGGCAGGACCCCATAGAATGGGTCTTACTTGGGTAATTCTGAGGACCTATCTCAGCAGGTGCAATAGCAGCAGCACCAAGAAGGCCAACTGGTCTTGTTGCCTCAAACGGCCTCAGGGAAATGGTCAAAGAATTTCACTTTTAAAAATCTTAATTCCTGCAATTTTTCAAGAGTGGCTAGATATTCAGAGGTTGTGCTGCCCACTCCCAAGCTGAAGAGCTAACAACATTCTTACATTTCAATCACAGTTTTGTTTCTAAATCCTAACTGCTGTATTATAACCAAGTTGTATAAACCTGTTTCACAATTAAGGCCTATGGACTTTAACTAATGAAGGAGACTGACAACTAAAAGGGAAATCTTGTTACAAATTGGCATATGCAAAAGGAGCCAAAGCCCTGGGAAAAAAGTTTTTTCCCCATAACTCTACTAATAAAGATCTTTAAGTTATCACTAAAAGCACAATCTTTATAAAGGTTTTGGTGATCTCTAAAGGTTATTACACTAAACTTGAAGAATGCAGTATTTCAAGTCAACATACCTAAATGAGATTTTTAATAATTAAAGTTTTCCAAACTTCACTGTCCAAAACCCCTCATTTCTAAGAATGTTCTTATAAGAAAAGAAAAAGAAAACTCATGTCAACGAAGTTCATGACAATAGTACGTATAACAAAACATTCCCAAAACACTAGAACAACCCTAATGCTAACAAGTGAAAGGGGAAGAAAACTAATATATCAATCCAGTGGGATAATGCAGCCATTACTATCTTCATCTCTTACAGCAGCCTAATAATACAATGAAAATAGCAACATCATAGGACTGTTGCAAGGAATATCTCATACTTCATGACTTAAAAGCTAGGTAAAAATGGAAGATGAGCTATAACCATACAAAGAGGAGACCCTTCTACACACTCAACATCTAATGATAGATAATTTATTTATATGCCCTTTGTCAATTTTGAGCAAAAGTATTTATCTTAAGTACAGAAATGATTTTATGTCATTATAAATACTATTAAGAATGACTATAACTTTCACCTTAATTACCTTCAAAAGAAAAGTGAACTTCCATTTCCAGAAATATATAGTGGGCTAGATACCTGCCTGACCTCCTCATGAAAATATTAAAATGCCAGAAAGTATTAACACTTCCTTTTTAAAGGCATCAATAACCTGGCAAGACATTTAAGAATATTCAAAAGTCAAAAACTAAGTGAATATGTGTTGAGGGCCGCCCTGCCTGGTCTCAGGAAGCTGTGACCCCCTGTGACTTAGGCTGAGTGAGAGACCTCCAGACCAGGAGCCACTAAGGAGACAAAACTTATTCCCCTGGCATGAACACTACCTGTTCTGTGCCTGGCCTTTAATGCTTGATCAGTTAACCAATGACGGGTAACAATTCTCTAAGATGGAGAATGGACCTAAGATAGGTGCTGATCACTTAAAGGCCTCTGGAATGAGACTCACTAAGCTGTGGAAAAGAAGGGACTGTGGAAAGGAAGGGGTGATCGACATCAACCCTTGCCCCCTCTTAGCCTGAGTCTTTGTACTTAGATGTGAGAAATCCAAGTCTCCTGGCTGCCTCTGTCTCTTGCCCTTCTCAGGGCTAAGCAAATAGCCAAAGGGGTAGCTTAGACCGGAGATGGCGGACCCCCGGGGTAATCAGGCCTGGGACATAGAATATGCAAGATCCTGTGAGATCTGTTTGCTGGAGGATGTTATTAACTTAGAATTTGAAAGCACAGACAGGAAACCAAAACTAGCCCTTTGAGCCATGTAGTCCTTTTCACATGATAAAATTCCAATCTCTGCCCGCAATCTCTGCCCGCAATCAGGGACTCTGTTAGCATCTTTGTAAGTTACCTGTTCCCTTTGATCCCTTCTGCCAGACTGTGAATCCAAAAACTGAGTCTACTTTCTCAATAAAAACCCACTGGGACAAAGGAACAGGGCTCTCCCCACTAGAGGGTGTAGCCATGTTCTCTGTATCCCCACAGGATTAGGATAAATTCTGTGTATTATGCGTGTTTAATGAACATCCACAGCTGAGATGAATACCGCGGGTCAGCCAGGACGGTAATTTTTTCACAAATATGAGAACCCAGAGAGGTAAATGTAGCACTGAAATCTTCTCTTGAGAGTATATACCTAATTAAAATACCTTGAGCGTAGACCCCACAAACTCCTAGGAGTTGAGAAAGAGGAGAAAAAGATCAGGGCCTGTTCCAGATATAAAGCATAATATGTGATTTCTCCCATAAAGATGAGACCACAAAGTATTATACCTTCCATGTAATAACGTACTAAAAATAACCCCAATTCCTTTCCCCCACATCCCCAAAGAGAACTGCAGGGAAAATTGCCTGACCTTAGCACAAAAATAAATAAATAAATAAATAAATAAATAAATGGAGAGTACAAAAAAAAAAAACAAACCCTGAAGTATTAGTAACCACAACAATTTTCTCACAGTCTGCATCCTGAATTTGTACTGCCTAGGTACAAATTTGAAAAGCTCCAAGCTGGTAATTTAAAATGGTTTAGACATAAAAAAGAAGCAAATATCAGTCCTCTCTGGAGTAACCTACCTTCAAGACAGGCCTCAAAGAATTCCCACTATTTTAAAAAATATCAACTTACAGTCATCAAAAATCACAAAACACCCTAGAAAGTAAGGCACTATGAGGAAGAACTAGCACAAATAACAGAGAACAGCACAAAATATATGAAAATTTCAGATATTAGAATATCAATCCACAACATAAAGTATTTTAATATCTTTAGTGAAATAAAAGAACTGAAAAATGTGAGTTAAAAAAACAAGAAAATAAATAACTAAACATTTGACACAGAACCAAAATATAATTAAAATTTAAAGCTCAATAAATATAATCTATAGCAAATTAACAGCTAAAGGGAGAATCAGTGAACTGAAAGATAGATTTCACAAATTTATCCAGACTACAGCAGAATCACATCTAAATATCTAGACAAAGAGCTAGAAAATATAAAAGAAATGTTATAATACATGGAGCATTGAATGAAAGGTCTAACATTCTATTATCTAATCAGAATGATAGAACAGTAAATTACATTCAGAAGTACATATTTCGAACAGAAGAAAAAGAAACTCAAACAAAAGGTTTAAAAAAAATAAAATGGTAGATACATGATTAAATTTAAACAAATACTGGTTCTTATAAAATAGTAGTAATATTGTTTTGGTGCTAAACTAAAAGATATAATATGTGACAATAGCATATAAATCAGAACATGTAGTGCTGAGATTAGAGTTAAAATGTTCCATAAGCAGGGAAATCTCAGATATCCCACACACAATATTTTCACCGGTATGTCCCCTAAGGCAAGGGATATAAAAGAAAGAATAAACAGACTTCCAGCCAAGATGGAGGCATAGATAAACACACTGTGCCTCCTCACACAACCAAAATAAGGACAGCAACAATTTAAAAACAAAATAACAACCAGAACTGACAGAAAATTGAACTGTATGTAAGTCCAACAACCAACGAGTTAAAATAGACACATTCATCCAGACAGGTAGGAGGGGCAGAATTGGCGGCCAGGCAAAGGGGGTCGCAGGAAAAAAAAGCAGTGGCACCAGGCGCTCAAGGCAGCAGCTGACAAACCCCGGGCGTGCAAGATGGCAGTGGGCAGACCCTGGGCACAGGGTAGCAATGGGCAGACCCAGCAAAGTGGTGATTGTGAAGCAGGGCACAGCGTGCAAGGCGGCTAGCTGACCAGATGGGTCCCACATTCACACGTGCAGATAAACCAGGCGAAACTGGGAAATGAGACAGACTGCGCAACCCAGGGTCCCAGCACTGGAAAATAAAGCCTCAAAACACTGATTAAAAACACCTGTAGGGGTTGAGGCACTGGGAAAGACTCCCAGCTTCACAGGAGAGTTTGTTGGAGAGACCCATAGGGTCCTAGAACTACACAAACCCACCCACACGGGAATTAGCACCAGAAAGGCCCAGTTTGCTTGGGACTGAAGGCAGAAGGGACTGAAATCCAACAGAGAGTACAGCAAGTGCCACTATTCCCTCTCAGATCCAGCCTCCACATAAACGTCGCAACCCAGTAACTGGGTTGCCCCATCCTGGTGAACACCTAAGGCTCCAACCCTCATACTTAACAGGTGCAACAGGACAAAAAACACAAAATGGCCCAAATGGAAGAACAGATCAAAGCTCCAGAACAAATACAACTAAGCAACTGAGAGATAGCTACCTTATCAGATGCACAGTTCAAAGCACTGGTGATCAGGATGCTCACAGAATTGGTTGAAGTTGGTCACAAATTAGATGAAAAAATGAAGGCTATGATAAGTGAAATGAAGGAAAATGCACAGGGAACCCATAGTGATGGGAAGAAAACTGGGACTCAAATCAATGGAGTGGACTAGAAGGAAGAAAGAAACAACCAAACAGAAAAGAATGAAGAAACAAGAATTAAAAAAATGAGGAGAGGCTTAGGAACCTCCAGGACATCTTTAAACGTTCCAACATCCGAATTACAGGGGTGCCAGAAGGGGAAGAGGAAGAGCAACAAGTGGAAAACTTATTTGAACAAATAATAAAGGAGAACTTCCCCAGTCTGGCAAAGGAAATAGACTTCCAGGAAGTCCAGGAAGCTCAGAGAGTCCCAAAGAAGTTGGACCCGAGGAGGAACACACCAAGGCACATCATAGTTACATTAGCCAAGGTAAAAATGAAGGAGAGAATAGTAGAAGCAGAAAGAGATAAGGAGACAGTAACCTACAAAGGAGTTCCCATAAGACTGTCAGCTGATTTCTCAAAAGAGACCTTACAGGCAAGAAGGGGCTGGAAAGAAGTATTCCAAGTCATGAAAGGCAAGGATTAATCCATCCAAGATTAATCTATCCAGCAAAGCTTTCATTTAGAATGGAAGAGCAGATAAACTGCTTCTCAGATAAGGTCAAGTTGAAGGAGTTCATCATCACCAAGCCCTTATTATATGAACTGTTAAAGGTACTTATCTAAGAAAAAGGAGATAAAAAACATGTACAGTAAAATGACAGCAAACTCACATTAACAACCACATGTAAAACAAAAATGAAAAGAAACTAAGCAAACAACTAGAACAGGAACAGAACCACAGAAATAGAGATCACATGGAGGGTTATCAACAGGGGAGTGGGAGGAGGAGAGAGGGGGGAAAGGTACAGAGAATAAGTAGCATAGATGGTAGGTAGAAAATAGGGGGAAGGCAGAAATAGTATGGGAAATGTAGAAGCTAAAGAACTTATGACACAT